>PVJX010011908.1:0-52001 GCA_004027295.1 Dolichotis patagonum | reverse complement strand
AGACAGTGAAGTGGAAGAGAAAAATAGACTATCAATGGCAGAAAAATAGAATAGCAGAAATGAGGCAGAGAAGATTGGCTATAATCTCTAGTATAGAGGGCCTCGAAATACTAACAGAGAGAAACACAGGCAGAGTAGATCAGGAGATAGGGTCCATTGAGCTGCTCTATATAGGGAGGCAGTGGGACCCAAAACAAGCCGTGCACCCCATGGGAGTCAAAGGGGAGGAATTGTCTAAAAAAGTGAGGCAGAGGATATTGTTAATGGGGTAACAAGATTTAAAATTTACATTATTCTCACCACTCTGCTTGGATGGATTACGTGCTGTTCCAGTTTGTCTACTTACACTAGACTTGAGGACATGGTCAGCTATCCCAAAAATAAGAGAACATATTATGGTAATCATCCCTAATTTTCCTATCAACTTAATCTGAAACCCTTTATAACTCATACTGTTCTATTATGACTGATCTTATTTGAATTTGGTTTGTTAGATTGCTACTTTGTATTGACTGATTTTATTTAAATCTGTTGTGATGGATAGCATCAAGTCTAAGAGTATAGGCAACTACACTGAAGATGACAAAATTCACTAAGATACCCACTCTGGTTTGATTATTACTTGCTTTTGAAGTCTTATAATGTCTCTAATGCTTTGTTTTTATTAATGTTGTTATATACTGCTGAGACACCATGGTAACCATTGTAGATCACCTTGTATTGAGGTTTTATGTGACTTTTCTGCCTCATGCTTTTCTAGGAATTGTTTTGTTTTATCTTGCTTTGTTTTGTTTTTCCTGCTAATACAGAAATGATAAATATACATGTAGAGAATCATGTATGTGTAGAGCTTATAAACAATTTACGAGAACCAACTGTACAACACATGTTGAAATAAACAACTACTTTGAAGAAAAAGAGACACTACAATACCCAGTGCTGATTCCATAATGTCATGATGTGAAGTCCAGCAAAAGTATCACTTTTTGTTCAAAGTGATCTTAGCTTGCTTTGCCTTGTTTAAGTTCAACACACATTAAGGTGTGGACAGCTGTTTCAAGGAGAATGAGAGACACTATGACAGCCATTCATGGCTTCCCTAGTGTCTGGTCTTGAAGACCTGTAATGCCCTCCTCGTCCTGCTCAGATCAATTCCATACTAGGTTGTTTCATGTGAATTCCCCATATGTGAAAATATGGACAACTATTTGGAAGAAAACAAGAGTCAATATGATAGTGAATATCTCCGATTGTCTAGTTTTGAAATTTTTGTCTCTTACGTTGCTTTCTTGTGATCCAGTTTGTTCTGTTTTGTTGTGTTTAATTTTACCCTTTTGATATGATTGAATGTATATTTGAGTGTGTGAGATGGATGACCATATTGCTGTTTTTGTCAGATCGTGGAGCAGAACTGTTAACAGTCTCACTGTTTGAATGTCTACTTTACATGTTTTAACTTTGTAATTTGAACAACTATTTACAAGAAGTCAGTATGTAATTTGTCAAGTAATAATTTCTTAGGTTTTCTTGTTGTTGTACTTTTCCTTTTTTTCTTTGAAATACTGTATTGTCATTACCCTTAAAAAAAAAAAAAACCAAAAAAAACCAACTGTACAGTGTAATTCCCAGCCCCTTTGCTTGTTGGTTAAGGCTCCTCTGGAGCACGCAGGCTAGGGGCTTCTGCCCTGTGCCGGCCGCTATCAGAGAGTGAAGTTCAAGCAAGCACAGTGTGTGCTGGCTCCTCTCCTCTGGTCCAGTCAACCTTTGCAGGCCTTCACTGTGTCAGTGTGTGGCTGTGCTCAGGGAATTAGTTTGTAGCAATCCACTGGGTCCTGGCCAGGGGCATGGCCCAGTCCAAGCAGATTCCAGCAATCCGCCTGGCGAGGGGAGCAACCAACTGAAGCCACTTCCTTATGGAGTTAGGGCTTTCCTGCCCAAATCCAACATGTCGTCCAGTCGGTTTCCCCTTTCCCATGGGAGGGTCTTATTCCCATCACTCACTGCATGTTGATGCCAGTCCCTGAGAACTGCTGGGCTCCCCGACCTCCGACTTCAGCGTGGTTATGGCGCAAATTCACGGTGCCTCTGGGTGGGTCGTGTGCAGGGCCGGGTCCGGGCGAGCCGCACACAGGGATGTTCAGCTCCACGCTCCAGCCGCTCAAGCCAGTCGCATCGGCGTTCGTTCAGTCGGTCAGGTCGCTCTCGGGCAGGAACTCAGGTGGCTCAAGGAGGGTGCCATGCTTGCTGATCTTAGCTTCACTAATGGTAGCCCTGAGACCTCATATTTGAGCGGTTTTTTTAACTTTAGTTTCTTCCTGGGTTGAGAGAGTCCATCTCTCTCTGTTTGGGTCTCTCCAGGGTGTTAAATTCTGGCATTTAACTGTCTCTCTCAGAGAGGATCTCTCTCCTGGTACCTACTGGTCCGCCATCTTTGGAAACTCCCCATCTATGTGATTTTTAACATATCTCTTTTATTTTGCCCTTTATTTATATTTTGAGCCTCATATTTGAGAAACCTTGCAATATTTAACCTTTTGTGACTGACTTATGTCACATTGTATTGTGGTCTCAAGATCTATCCAGTTTTATACAAATGACTAATTTATTCCTCTTTATGGTTGAGCAATATGCATATTTTTAATCCATTTATCTGTTTCTGGGCACATAGGCTTTGCTTCCTTAGTTTAGCTATTGTTTGTTTTGCTGTTATAAACATGAATATACATTAGCTCTTTCTGGAAGACACCTAAAAGTGGTGTAGATGGGCTAAATAGAATTTCTCTTTTTAATTTTTTGAAGAATCTGCCTACTTACTTTCATAGTGGTTATACTAGTTTGTAATCCTAACAACACTAGGGGTTCCTTTTTCTCCACAGCTTCACCGGCATTTGCAGTAGTTTGAGTTTTTACTGGTGTAAGGTGGAATTTCAGTGAGGCCTGTTTTATCGATCTGTCAGGAAAGACTCAATGGCATTTGAGGAGCAAAAGAAAAAGAATCTGAGAGAAGTCCATGCAAAGGTAGCAAATGCAAGGGTCCTGAGGTAGTCAGAATGAACAGAAATAGTCTTATGGGCTAAGCCATATGGAAGCATGTAAGAAAGTATTACTATGGCAGGAGGGCAGTAAGGCTGGTGGAGGTATGAGGAAGGGTAGATAGAGAGGGCTTATAGGTTTGATAAGGAGGTTGGGTTATATATGTATAGCCACATAGTGTGGGCTTGAGAGCCTTGAAATTACCTGATCTGACTTTTTTTCCCCAGTAATGGGCACTGAACATGGGGCCTTTCCACCAAGCTCTGTCTACAGCCTCCTTTTCCATTTTACTTTGGCACAGGGACTTGCTGTATTACTAAGTTATCCAGCCAACCCCTGGACTTGGGATCCTTTTGCCTCAGCCTCCCATAGTAACTGTAACTTGATCTGATTACTCTTGTAAAGGATGACTTGGACCGTGTTATGGGGAATATGGAGATGCAGGAGTGGAAAGATAAAAATAAGTTGCAAGGCTATTATAGTTACCCTGTGGAGCCATACATGGTAGCTTAGACAACAGTATTTGAGGTGGAGGTGACATAAACCAGCTAGATACAAGATATATTTTAGAGATAGAGCCCAGACGACTTTGTGATAGCTTGGACATGGGGGTGAGAGCAACAGAATAGTTGAGGAGGGCTGTTAGGTTTGGAAGGAGTAGTGCTGGGTGAAGTGGGTTGGTGGGACTTAAGTAAAAACCTCGAAGGGTGACTTGGCTGGCCTTAGGAGAGCGGGTGGTTCTGCATGTCTTTGTATCTGTGCATTCTTTCCTCACTTTGAACCTTGAAAGTGGATTAGCTTCATGAATAGTAAGATGTATTCTGTTGAATTGCTTGGGTTTAGTAATATGTATGTTCTAAATTCTGTCTTTAACATTCATTTAAAAATAAGATTTTGGAATAACAGTCTTGCAAAGATTTAAATTTGAACTCGAAAAATGCACAAAATCTTCAATTAAATGATACATTTATCCTGAATTTTAAGTATCCATTGCTACTAAAGCAAGAAAGAAGAAAGCCTTCAAGAATTGCACAGAAATACAAATAACTTTGTGCTTTAGAAATGTACTCAAGTTTTACTTAAACCCTTCACATACAACCAGTTGTTGAGCTAGGCATCTAGGGTGACATTTTGTGCCAAGATTTATCTGGGTACAAATTACACTTCGCATATAGGCATACAGTGAGGATACAGATAACCCTCACCTCTGCCAACAAATAGAGAAAATGTGGTAAGGAACACAGTGTATTCCCTGCTTTCATTTTAGCAAAATGTATAGTAGTTAAATTTGCACCTAGATATAAAAATCAATGTGTTAATATCAACTGAACGTATTTGTATGTACATGATCATAATAATAGTTACTTTTCTTGAAATGTGTTGTGTTTTGTGTTTTCTGAAATTTGCTATGCTGTTCTTAACTTGCTAAGCACAGATTCTTTGAGGATTCCAGAGTTAGGATCTCTTTAATCTTGTGTTATTTGGAGTTTAGATCAGCTACTTTGCCCAGCAGATCCTTAGAATAACTTAGAGTTTTGGGGTGTCTCTTTAGTAAACATCATCTTGTAGTGTTTTGAAAATGGTTTTTATTTCAAGATTTGGATTTCTCTTGGATACTTAAGACCAGATTTTATAAAACATTTGTCATCATATAATTGTTTGAAAACTGGAATTAGAATTAACTGTACCTTCATCTTCTTTTGGCAGAGAAATTGCTTTTACTAGGCAACTTCATGAGAAAACATCTCAACTCAGCTATTATTATATGGGTTTCTACATTCATTCTTGCCCCAAGATGAAATATAAGGTAAAGTTGATTTTCATACATTTGTCTGTTTTCATTATAGAAAAATGGAACTTTAATAAATTTTTTATCTCAGGGCATAGGATTTGGAGCTTGAAAAGAAGGATGAATAGGTTAATAAGAAAATCTCTTGATTGTCTCAGAAAGTAAGCTTTCTATAATGAGAACCACAGTCTGTGCTGATCTTACTTGGAAATCCATCATGTTATTTTGAGGTTTAAGAATATTTCAGAATTTCCCTTTTAAAAAAAGATTGTATGGCTTTCTTTAGTGAAACTCTTTGATGTTTCCTAAGTGTTAGTGGAGTAGAGAGCTGTGTAGAGTGGCAAGCTTCTCTCTTCCACCCACTGTGATTCTCCACCAGGTTGAAGGGCTTTAAGAGCTAAGAGATACAGGCATGAGCACAACAGGTGAAACTTTGAAGATTAGAAAGATGTAAGTATGAGTCTTCCACTTAAGACATGTGGTCTAGGTGAATCTGGGGACATTTTATATACAACCAGGCCATACAACGGTTAGGTTAATAGGTGACCTAGAAGGACATGAGGTTTTAATCCATGAGTTGTGGAAGAGGAAGAATGGAGAGCCTTAAGAAAAGAATAGGTATGATGAAGAAGCGCATTTCAAGAAGGAATGGTAGAATGAGTCAGAGATGACAGTGCCTGTAATATAGTCATAGGAAAAAAGGTGATCTGTAGGAAAGGCCTTGAAAGCTTGCCCAAAGGACTCCGGCATCAATGGTTTTCAGAGCAAAGAGCAGTATAAGTAAAAAAATACAAATAAACATGATTTTTATTTAAACAATAAGAGTTTAAAAACAAATTAACATTAAAAAGTGTACTTGAGCTCCTATGTACCCAGTATAGAACATCAGCAGTGATTACACATCTTATTTCATCTATTCCTTTGCCTTATTCCCACCTCTACTCTCTTTTGAATGATTTTGGAGCAGATTTAAGATATCCTTCATTTTTAAAATATTTTAGAGTAAAGATAAGGATACTTCAAAAACAACACAATATTACCATCATGCCTAAAATATAGTAGCAATGTTTCCAAATATCATCTGATATCTAATCAGTGTTCATATTTCTCCAATTGTTTCATAGTTTTTTTCACTGTCAATTGATTTGGGATTCAAAGACTGTACATTATTTTTGATTGATCAGTCCCTCGCATGTTTTTAATCCATACCTCACCCCCATTTGTGGGAATGATCGTGGTTTAAAAACTTTGAGGTCAGATATTGAGTGCCTAATGGTTCTGTGTTGGAAAGTACGCATTCCAAAAGTAGGATTGGCTTTGAGGGCAGGGTAAAAACAACAGTCCTGTGCATAGCTGGTTTTACCTTGACAGTCCAGGTAGTCTGATCCAGGTGTCCTTCTGGCATTTGGAGATTCTCTTTTGATCTCTTATTTGTTTGATCTCTTTTTATACATTGCAGATAGAAAACTTCTGCATTTGGTTGTCTTCAAAATTACTTTTATGCCTGAATTATAAATTTACTTGATTTACCTAAACAGATGTTCTTTTCAGGAGGAAAAGTATGATTCTATTTCTGTTTGCCCCAAAATAGTACTTGGTACTGTTTTTACTAGTGTTTTCTCCTAGCTTACTTTCCTGGCATAGTTCAAAGCAGAAAACTCAAATGTTCCAGCTATTTTGATACAATTACAAGACTCCAAGAAAACTCTTGTTACTCTTAAGTGTTAACCTTCCTTTTTGTAGTAGTTGTATGTGACCATTCTAGTCAGAGATGTTTGTATATCACACTTCAAGACTTGCTAGGATTTCATTTTTAATTTTTTAATGTCACAGAGTTAGATATTTAATGTTTAGTGCCAGAACATTTATATTGCAAGTTTTTTATGTGCCTGAGCTAAATTCTAATTTGCTGTATGTTTTAACTCATTTTTTTATCAGTGGAAATGCATCTATTTTCATCATCTTTTCATTTTCACGAAGCCTTTTTTTTCTCTTTTTGATACTGGGAATCAAACGCACCTTGTACTTGCCAGGCAGGTGCTGTGCTGCTTTAGTTATATCCCTAGCCCTTTATGAAGACTTTTGACTCACTCTTTTATTGAATGTAGTCTTGACTAAATATTTGATGTTCTTTAGTTCTGTTAGGAAGAGATTTCTCCTAGTTCTCCTAGGAAGAGAAATTAAAGTCAGTCCCTATACTGTTTTAAGTTAAGGATTTTAAAGATGCTTTTCTTGTTGTTTAAGCTCACTTAATCATATATAACTTAAATCTATCAGAATTATAGCTTCCAGATATTAATTTTTAAATTTCATTTATATGAGAGGTAGGTTGCCTGCCTTCTGGTTTTCCTTTTTTCCCTCGCCAATGAAATATTTATTGAGCTTTTATTGAATGTAACAGCTGTGAACAGTGCAAGCAAGATCCTTGGTTTCATAGAACTTCACTTTTGCTGCAGAAGCTAACAGAAATTGAATAGGGAAGACAAATCTCAGATAGGGACAGATGCTGTGGAATGTGATGGATCTTAACTGAGTGTGGCTACTTTGGATTGTGTGGTCAGGGTTGAGGTTTAAAATTTAGGCAAAAATTTGAATGACAGGAAGATAGCCAGCCAATGGGAAGTTTGGGAGTTATTTCAGAGAGAGATTGTGGAAACAGCTAGTGTAGCTCTGCTTACCTATTGAGTCTCCATAGGCATCAATTTTGAGTCCTAGAGAATATTTAAAAGTTGTGATACTTGGGTCCTACTCTCAGAGATCTTCTTAATAAGCATCAATCTTTTTTTCATTTCATAAATGCATGGAGGATTCTGATGTAAGTCAGACTTGAGAATCACTGTACCGAATTATTTTTTTATATTTGAGAGCCTAGTGAGGAACATGACAGATAATTATTTCCCATTTTTTGCTGTTTTCAGAAATTCAGAAGTGATTAAATTATTGTTACTATGTTATTTTATTTTTATTATTATTGAGGAAGCTCTATTTTTGCTTTGTCATCTTTCAGTTGTCTTCCTCAAACCTTTACGTTTCCTGCCCCTTTGCCCATCCCCTATACTTGTAAATTCTTTATCTATCATTTCTCAACCTAATCTCTTCTAGACTTTAAGACTAGACTTGACCACCCACATAACCCCATAGCATTCTACATTTCTTTCCCCAAAAGTCAAGTCTCTTTGTTTATACATTCCACACGATAGCTGATGATGTTTATCTTCTTTGTCCTGCATCCCAGGTAGCTTATAGTATTCCTGCTACATGGTAGATGTTTACTACTTAATAGATACTTGTTCAGTTAATGAATGGCAATGCTAATGCTGAGGGTGAAAAGTGATGTGGGATAGTGAGAAAGTAATTAGTTTAACAAATATTTATAGAGTGCTAATTGGAAAGTTTTCACTTTGCAGATATCTTGGTAATAGTTACATAATTCTAACAGTGTAGGCACTGTGATTGGGTATTTCAAAGTATAGATAAATACTCTGACAGTACAGGGAGGCAGAGACAGAGGACTGTGTAGCAGTTCAGAGAACTTATCAGCAGCTGGGAATTTAGCTCAGTGGCATAAGTGCTTGCCTTGCAAGTGCACAGTCGTGAGTTCGGTCCCCAGTACCAATTTAAAAAAAAAGTCTCTAAACAGAAAACTTACTAATAGCTAGTTTCAAGTTTTACAACTATAAGATGAGAATGTTTTGGAAATGAAATTTGTTATATTAATATCTTCATTTGAATATGGAATCTACCACATTGGGTAGCATTTATGAAATCATTACCTGTCTTTTGTTAGGACCCATCAAGGCTCTGAATGCTTAGTGATAAATACTCAAACTTCCCAATGGGCTGTATCTTTAGCTAGACTTTTTTTAGACTTTAATTTAGATGCTAGAAAAAAAGGAGAAGGTAGTACTAGTGGTACCACGACTCTCTTTGACAATTCCTAGGATTGAGGACAGTTGTCTTTTGCTCAGTGGGAAGTAAGCAAAGCTGTGTTAATAGCAGAAATGCTACAAATGTGAACCTTTCAATAATAAATCCTCTGTTCTGCTCTGGCCTTATTTATTTAGGGAAAAAAGGATCTCTTACAGGTGAGCTGTTTGTTAACTGAATAAAATGACTGTTTTGCTCCACTGGAATGACAGATTGGTACATTTGTCTTGGGACTGTATGTTTTCCATCATTGATAGTAGTTTAACTGATACACAGTCTCAGGTCATTTGTATCAGTATCTTTTCATGCTAGCACAAATGTAATAATAGTCTTACTTATCCCACAAATTGAGCCATTGAGTTGGAGGAGGAGGAGGCAGGAATGTGGTGGCATACTATGTCACTGACTTTTTCCTTGTCCCGGATGTTTGCATCAGAAGCTAAGGCAGTGATTTCTGTTACTTGTGGATTAAATAGGTAATTAACATAACTTACAGTCTTGATAAATTATTGCCATTTTTTAACTGTCTTTAAAATAGCAGATTGCTGTATCTCTAGAAGAATTTAGAGCAGCAGCTTCATTATAAAAGATGACTTTGATTATGTATATTTCCTGGTATCAATAATATGGTATGGGTTGGTAAAAATTACTTCAAAAGTGGATTGATCTCTCTTAATAGTTAAAAGTTAACATGAAAGCTAGTGTTTTCATCTGAAAATTTCTTGCTGGCATTTTTAGGTTATCTTTTTTCAAATCATGAATTTGAAGAAAGTGAGTTGGTGGGCTGAGGATTAAGCTCAGTGGCAGAAGCACTTGCCAGGCAAGAGCGAGGTTGTGAGTTCCATCCCTGGTACCAAAAAAAAGAAAGTAAGTCAGTTGGTGAAACAGGAAATTATGGAAAAGTGTTATAATTCGTCTACTTCCACAAGAATTAAAGCTGAACAGTTAGTGTAAAAGTGTCACTGGTTTGAGGAGGCCATCAATGCCAAGCAGGAAGTGAGGGCAGGGGACCTTGATTTGGTGGTGCTGACAACTCAAGACGAGTGTGTGAAGAAACAGGACAGGCGCTCAGCAGGGAGCAGTCCAGGTCTGATGCGTAGCCCTTGCTGGAGGCAGTCGCTGTGTTATGGAGTGTGTGTGCGTATGTGTGGGTGTGTTGTCTGCTGTTAATGTAAATAGCAGTGTAAACATAACAAATATTAACCAGTTTACATACAAATTATATGAGTGATGTTCCAAGCGGTAGTAAATTTTAGGAGCAAAAGTAAGTTCATAAATTGGCAGTTTGAGCTGGAGAGTCTGTGTAGTGCTGCTAACTTGTTAAAAGATCCAAATATTAGGTTCTTTGAAAGAGTACCTCATAAGGTTCACTGGCAGTTTAACCATTCAAACAATACCTTAATATAGTCATATTTTATCTTCTTGGTAGAAGAGAATTCTGAAATTTCATAATATTTTAGTGATTTTGTAGATATTTGTGATATGACAGAATTTTTAAATATTAATTTAATTTCATAAAGCCAGCATTTTCTTGGCATCATTGTGTTTGAACACTTTTGAGGCCTCAAGATTTTAATTTTAATATTGTCAGTTTAAGCAAATTATTTCCAAGCTGGGTGTGGTGATGTATGCGTGTGATTACAGTACTCAGGAGGCTGAGGCAGGAGGGTTAATGTGAGCTTGAGGCCAACCTGAGTTACGTAATGAGTTCAAGGCCAGCCTAGACTGCAGAGTGAGACCCTGTCTCAGAAAAAAGAAAAAGAAAAAAAAAAGGCAAATGGACAAACAAAAAAATTGTTTTCCATTGTATTGTGATTGAATGTAAGTTATTTTAGGTAACTGCGGAGTAAAGATATTTTCATTTCTGTTAAGAATATTTTATTTTCAGCAAATGATAAATACTGGTTATAAAGGAATAGCATATCTGCTCATGAAAATAGGTCTTTTTCAGCAGAAAATGCACTGACCAAAATTTAGGGTAAGAGTTAGTCCAAACATGAATATTTCTTATTGCAAGTTAAAGGCCTAAAACTAGGAACCAACAAAGTATACCTCAGAAAATGGGTTGGACACTATTGTAAAATCTCTCATTTCAAAACTGAATGAAAGTAAATTCAGCATAAAACTACAATAATAGTTAAAATCATTTTTTCTTAGAATACCTATTTAAAACATTAGTAATGGTGTATTTCTGCCATTATAAAATATATAGAGAGAAATGTACAAAATATTTTCTGATATTAAAAAAAGAATATATGTTTGACTAGGACCATTTTTAAAAACTAAAAACGAACAATCTGTTAAGCTCCCAGTACATGCGAGACAGAAGTTACGTGTCTAGCTATGGATACTACCCTACTAGACCGTGCAAATTTATAAGACGATCTTGCTATTTATACTATAGGACATAAAGTAGTACCAGGTGATACAATTGCCCTTAAAACTAGATCGTTTAATTTGGATTTTCTCGTATAGATTTTGTTATATTAAGTTATAGTCCTAATTTTATAATACACTTGTAATATGTTGTAAAACAGATTTCAGTATTTGACAATAGTTGTGAAATTCACAAAAGAACTCATTTTATGTGTTCTCTAGTCTTGAGTAACCAGCTTTAGGAATGCACGCTAAAATGATGAGTCTAACCTGTGGGTCTTGCGGGAAGCTGTTGCTGTGCTATAGAATATAGTGGCAAGGGTTGTTTACTGTTAACAATGTAGGCAGGATTGTAAACATAATAAACACTAAAACACTTATACAAAGTATATAAGTAGTGTTTTAAGACGTTGTAAGTTGAAATTATTAGAGGGCCATGCTTTGAGTACAGGGTATGTACTATCACTGCCTCTTCCCATAGAGCTAGAGTCCATCTCCCTCTGTGTGGATGGGATTTACTGACCTATAGCAGCTCCTGGACACCATGAAAGTAACTGGGATTGCTGGATTTTAGGCTGCCAGAGGACTAGCTTCTTTCACTCTGTCTTTTGAGACAGCCATCATGTAAAAGGTTCAAATGCTCTGTTGGAAAGGGAAACCATCTGTTATGGTTTATATCTAGATGTTCCTGCAAAGTCTCAGGTACTCAAAGATGGATATTTTGGGAATGAATGGATCATGAGTGTGTGATACAGGATCAGGCCACTGATTGCTTTAGCATAGTTCTGGATATTTATGATGGATTTATTGACGAGGATTGACAAGGATAAGACCTGCTGTAGGTATGGGTGGTGCCAACCAATAACTTGTAGTCTGGATGGAATAAAAAGAAAAAGATGGGGTGGGCCTGGTGATGTACTCCTGTAATCTCAGTACTTGGGAGGCTGAGGCAAGAGGATCATTGCAAGTTAGAAACCAGCCTGCGCTACAAGGTGAGCCCAAGGCCAGCCTGAATTGCATAGTGAGACCCTGTCTCAAAAAGACCAAAAAAAAAAAAAAAAAAAAAAAAAGGCGAAGGAAGCCTCACTGCTTCCTGCTTGCTACACCATGAACTGTTTCTCCTCTGCCATCCTACTTTCCCATACCACCCTGGCTTGGAACCAACCATGGACTGAAACTTCTGTAAACTTTGAGCAAAAATAAACCTTTCCTCCTTTAACATGTGGGTATAGAGCATTTTATCCTGCAAAGTAATTAAGACATCACCTAGGGGGCCTGGAACCATCTTGAATATTTCAGCCTCAGCCATGCTTCTAGCTGAGTGCAACAGCACGATTGAATCTGAGAGACTGAATCTGAGAGAAGGACTATCCAGCTGAACTCCAGGTAATTTATAGGTGCAACCACGACGTGCAACCATTAGTCATATGTCAACTTGGGTGTACTAAGACATGCCTGGCTGTGAACTCACTATGTAGCCCATACTGGTCTCAGAGTCATGGTGATCCTTCTTGTCTTAGTCTTCAGAGTGCTGAGATTGTACATGTGTACCATGACAGTCTGCCCTGCACGCATGTTAGAAGAGCTCCAGTCTGTCTAGCAGGTGTGTGTTTTGCTGCCGTTACCACTGGACCTTCATATCCAGTTTCTTTAACCTAATGCACACTCATACCAGTGACTTTCCAGTCAGCTTTCAGGCCTTTGACTTTGGATTAATGCTGCATCCTTGATAGCTCTTCTTCTGTAGCATCCATCTTCTTGGGCTGAGCAGCTTTGGGTTCCTTTGGCTCTCCAGTGCACAGACAGCTACTGTGGACTTTGCTGCCTGTAATTCTGTATGCCTACTTGGTAAACTGCCTTGCACAGTTGTATACACACTTTCTATCAATTTTGTTATTCTAGAGAAACCAGCAATATATGAGGAATAATAGATTATATTGTTTTAAGCCACTGAGTTTTGGGGTATTTTACTACCCAGCGGTGGATGGCTAAGACACATAGTTGAGGTGTGCATCTTGTGCTGAGTTGTGCAGGCTCATGTCCTGAATGGAGCTGCTCTGACCTGAGCAGTTTGTGGTGTCTCATAGTCATAGTTCTGGCAAAAATCACTTAGTTTCTACATGTGGACATACCTAGAGATATATTCTTTTAGCTTAGCAGAATTTGTATCATGAGGCATTTTATATAAAATGCTGATTTGAACCTACAAAGCATCTTAGCATGGTGACAAATTTTGATTTTGCTTGCTTTGCTAGTAATGAATGCTTCAAGATGAAGATTACCATGTGGTCATCTTTGTCATTTTGTTAACTGCATGTGTTACAGAAATTCTACTTCTGGTTTGTTAATTTATAACAATTATGTTCTTGTTCATCATATTCACTAAAATGTTTTTAATTGAATATTGGTTTTACTATTTAACATGTATGTGTGTATGCATTTTAAATAAAGTTTGATTTACATAAACATTGCATACGTAAGTCTTTTCTGTGACCATTGTCTTAATTGTGAGGCACAGTATTATGACAAAAGAATGTAATGAGAACCAGGCATGATAGTACATGCCTGTAATGCCAAAAATCTAGGAGGCTGAGGCAGCACAATCACAAGTTTGAACAGTATAACAATTTAGGGAGACCCCAACTCAAAAAATTAAAATGGACGGGATGTAGCTAAATCTAAAGTTTTTAGGTTCAGTCTTCATAATGGAAAAAAAATTTCAATACAATACAGGAAGTAGAGTCATTAGTGAAAGGACAGTATCTTGATGTGTTGTACAGTTTCTGCTCACATTAACTATTATGATTGTGGCTGTTTGAATAGGAGTTGATGGTGTTTCAGCGTAATTCATTGTCAATTTGGAGACTCAGGAATTGACAGAAATGAATGAAGATAATACTTTATGTTTTTAAAATTTTTAAAAACTTCTTATTGTTTTGTTAGTACATGTTTGTGATACATAATGAATACATTCATTATGGGAGTTAGTACATGTACATAACACATCTTAGTTCTCTGTACCTCCCCTTCCCTTTTCGTCCCTTTTCTTTCCCTCCATGTCTTTTCTTTAGTTACTAAGACAAAATACCCATACCCAAAGTTAAAGTAGGAAAGGGTTATTTCCACTCACTGTGGAGGTTTTAGTCCCTAGCCAGCTGTCTTCAGGGCAGGGCGGCATGACAGAGGGACACCATAGAGGAGAAACAGTTCACAGCCGGCTGACAGGAAGGCAATAAATAGTCAAAACGGCAAGCAGCAGCAGCCTGCCTTCCTTCTGTTCCTCTGTATTCCATCCAGGCTACATACCTATTGATTGGTGCCACTCATACCTAGGGTGAGACTTCATTTATCTATACCCTTAATGTCAGTACAGCACCCTTAATCCACATTCATACACCCTAATCCAGCATCTTCAAAACCCCCCACCAGTGATCATAAGAGGCCTGTGGGGACCTCTAAGATACAAGCCATAATATTCCACCCCTGGCACCCCCAAAATTCCTGTACATCTCTTTTATGCAGAAGGCATTTAGCTGGGTGTGGTAGCACACACCTGTAACCTCAACACTTAGGAGATCTAGGCAGGAGGATTGCTGCGAGTTTGAAGCCAGTACAAGGTGAGTTAAAGGCCAGACTAAACTATATAGCAAAACCCTGTCTGAAAAAGACCAAAAAACAAGCAAACAAACAAAAAAATTAAAGATGTAAAAGGCATTTAGTCCATCTCTGAAAGTTGCCAAAGTACTAATGGTTTTCAGCATTGCTGAAAAGTTGAAGTCCAAAGTCTCTGAGATTTACGGCAAACTTAGTTGAAATTCCTTTTACAAATGAAAAAAAATGTTAAACACTTTCAACTTACAGTGGCACAAGATACATATTTCCATTCCAAGGGGTACAAATAGGTTGATAGAAAGGAATGGACCAAAACAAGTCTAAAATTCAGCAGGGCAAACATTAAGTCCCTTGGTTCTGTGTCCAGCATCTGGAGTAATCTGGAGAGTTGTGAACTCCAAAGAACTTGGGTGGCTTCACGGCTGTGGCACAGCCAGTGGTTGTAGCTCCTATGTCTTTTCTCTTGGGCTGACTTTGTTCACTCCTTGTGGCTTTCCTCAGATGATCCACGTTCCTAGCTTCTCCAGCTTTCTGGGATCTCCACTGTATCTTTGGCTTCATACTCATAGCTTCACACATTGCCCTTTCAGGGACACACTGCCTGGCCTCCCAGACCTTCTTCTGCAATCTGGGTGGAAGTCTTTCTGACCCTACAACTCTTGCTTTCTGGATACACCTAAAATCAGTGCCACATGGATGATGCCAACTTCTGCCACTAGCTGGAATAGCTAGAATTCATTCTCGCTTGAGGAATCAAGAGAGAACTCAAGGGCTGCTCTCTTGAGGAATCAAGAGAGAACTTACAGAAATCAAGTGCCTGGATTGCTTAGTGCTGTAAATCCAGTCCTGAGTAACAAATTCCTTAGGCTGCTGCATTCAGGAACATAGTACTGTTAGGCTTTCTTCTCAAAGCCAAGTCTTTCACCTGTGCAATTTTGAGGCTGCAAAGAGTATAATACTGCTGGTTCTTGTGATGTCCTCAGGCCATCTTTTTTGTTGTTCTCGTCTCAATAACCAAGTTCTCCTCTGCTCCTTTTTCACTCCTGGCTCTTCTTTTCTGGTCAAACTCAAAACTCTTTAAATTACTGTGCTGGGCTCTTTGCTCATCGATCTGGCTAGAAGCCCTTAACAATAGCCATGACACTACCTCAACATTAGAATGCCTTGAAATTTTTTCTGTAGAATTCATTAGTCCACCTCTCTTAATCTTAGTCTCAGGCAAATTCTCTGGACAAGAGCAAAATGCAGCCAAATTTTCTGCCGAAGTATAACACTCATGGTCTCCTGTCCTTGCTCCTAACTGAAACCTCTTGAGCCTGGTCTTTTACCAGCTGCATTTCTATCAGCATTCTGGTCTCCTAAGCCCCGATTAGAAACTCCCATCAAGTTTGGCTTACGGCATTCCAGGGCTGCTTCTTTAGCCAGCACTTCCAAACCTTTCTAACATCTACCCATAGGCCAGTTCCAGCAGCTCCTGAGCCACACGGCTAGGCAGTGTTACAGCAGTGCACCACCCCTAGCATCAGAATTTTTCTTATTTTTCTCTTTTTGCTGACACAAAATACCTAACACCAAAGTTAAAGGAAAAAAGGTTTATTTCAACTCATTCTTTGTAGAGGTTTCAGTCCTTAGTTGCCTGGCTTCAAGGCAGGTGGCATCGCAGAGCATTGCAGAGGAAAAGCAGTTCATGGCATGGCGGGCAGGAGGCACCAAGCAGCCAAAACAGCAAGCCACAGCAGTGAAACTGCCTTCTTTCTGTCTCTTTATTTTCTATTGAGGCTACATGCCTGTTAATTGGTGTCACGCATACCCAGGGTAGGATTTCCATAATCTCCACCTTTAATCCACATTCACACAACCTAACCTGGCTGGCTCCCTTTGGACCGTCCTACCTGTGATCCTATGAGACTTGTTAGGGACATCTAGATGCAAGCCGTAACACTCTATCAGTGCAAGAGACTTTCTTTAGGAGAGTTCTTCCTGTCGCAGAAGGAAGGGATAGTGCATTTCTGGCTACTGTCTTCAACGATGTTCATACTCTTGATCTCTTCACACAGTTCCAAGGTAGTTCATTGTAGTTTAAATATGAAGGATCCCAAAGACTAGTATATTGGGGGCTTCATCCCTAATGTAGCTATATTGGGGTCTAGAGTTGGGATCTAGAGAAGTCATTGAATCATGAGACTGTTATCCTTATCAATAGATCAACCCACTGATGAATTTACAGGTGAATGAGCTGGTAGAAGGGCCCGGTTGGTGACCGTGGGCCACAGGGACCATATCCCTAGTTACTGTCCTTTCTTTCTCTGGCACTTCCTGCTTTTTGCTTCCCAGCTGTCATGAGGAACTGCGATACTGTTTTCTGTGGTATGTATACCATTTCACATTTGTGCCTACACTACACAGGAGTGATGTTTTGATTTTTGATTGATTGATTGATTGATTGATTGATGATTCATTTATAGTAGCTGTCCTAAGAGGTATGATATGTCTCTTAAAATCAAGGACATCCTTAATAGAGAAGCCTCCTACCCCACATTGCATTTGTCAGTTATGTGTCTTGTCTGTGTGAGCTGTTTCCTTGAAGGGGAAGGCATTTGCTTAGGGCAGCTACCATGTGAAATGAAAAGATCTGTTTCTCTGAGCATCTGAACAGCTTATCTTTTATTCTGCCTATCAGCCAGTATTTCTTAAAACTGAGATATTGATTTATATATTTTCATATCATATTTTAGTGGTGGTGTTGTTTTAAACGTACCTCTCTATATGTTATTTTAACCTCTATTGTTGTAGAAGAAATAAGCCTTTATTAAAAATAATTCCTCTTAGCATTTGTTCAGGCTTTAATTCTATGAGTAGTGATTTTCAAGGTATTAATCTCATTGTAATTTTATTTCCTATCATTTCATATTTGGTGTGTCATTCTTTTTTAAGTCCTATAGTTAATTTTGTATTTTAAAATTCTATTTTTAAAAATCTGCTTATGCTAGAAAACAGCTATTTGTTTGTTTCTTTGAACTGTTTTACTTTGCTGAAACCTAGTTTTTCTGTGCTGTCCAAATGTTTACTGTTTGCATTGTAAAGCTTAGTTTATATTCTTTTGTGACCCCTTTTGATACATTTAAAAACTATTTGATTGCTTTTGAAAGTGAAAATTGGGAGGATATAGAAGTGTTGTTAGGCATAATTTTAAAAAACTCTTCTCTGTGTTATCTCCAGTTGCTGCTGAGAGGCCTTTCTGTGATCTGAAAGAGGTGTTTGGATAGAGTTCTTTATCCAGACTGGAATGTAGGCCAAAGTAAACAGTGATTTCTGGCAGTCTGCTTCGTATAGGACATGACTAAACATCAGATAGTAAAAACATCAGAAAGGGCTCTGAAATGGCAGAAAAGGAACAAACGGCTGATTCATCAGTGATTAACCGTTCTTATATTGAATCGTTTAGCTTCAGTGTGGTCAGACAGCACTCATGGAATTGTGCACCACCAAGAAAAAAGTTGGAGTTAGCAGAGCTGTGTTTGCAAAAGCAGCCACTGCTGAAACCTCCACGTCTCCGTGCTTTTCAAAGTTCCCTGACCAAACAAACCAGTAAATGCTCTTTTACTACAGCCTAGCAGTCCGGGGAGATGTAGGTTGGGTACCTGTGGTAGTGATTTTGCTACTGCTGTGCTGAAAGGAATACAAATGACCTCATCAGTTACCCACAGCACAGCACTGTGCAAAATACTGAATTCTTTTGATTGAGCATCTGTTTTTTTAAAATGTCAACTGTCCAATGTGTTAGACATAGTCAGCAAAAAACTACCACAGAATAGTTTTAGTAAGGGATTTTTAATGCCTCCTAGAGGCAGTGGGAAGTAAAAGAACTTTATTACTCATCAACAAGAATTGTCACATGAAGTTATGCCACGTTAGAATTGAAAGCAGTTCTTTAAGGGTTGTCTGTTCCAAGCTTATTACAGATAAAAAAATTGAAGCTCAAGGTGATTGACTTACCAAAAGCTCATATTAATTCACATTTTACTCTCACTACTATTAAAGAGAATTTAAATTTAAGAATTAGCCCGGTGTGGTGGTTTACAACTGTAGTTGCAGCACTCAGGAGGCCGAGGCAGGAGGATGACATGAGTTAAAGCCAGCCTGGACTACAGAGTGAGACCTTGTCTCAAAAAACCCAAACCAAAACCACCTCCCCAAAACAAAAAACAAACACAAAAAAACCTTAAGAATTGAAATTCATGTAAATTGTTAGGTTTAGGATAAAGTATCATGTGCCATGTGTCTCCCCATTGTTTTCCTGTTTTCTCACACGATGAAGTGGAAAACTTGGGACAGTGCCTCATTCTCATTCTTCGGGAATTGTCAGTCATCTATGAAACTTTTAAAGTAATGATGTCTGAGCTCTATCTGCCCTTACTTACTGAAGAAGGCAGTTTGCTTCCCTCCCCAACATGGCCCTTTCTGTGGAGGCCGGTCACTGTCTTATGTGCCTTAAGCTTTCTGTCTCCAAGCTCTGTGCTGTGTCTTGCCTCTGAAATGTCCCACTTAGGCCTGCGTGTGCAGGTTGGAGCCTCTCTTCCAGACCAAGCTCTGCACCGCTTCTCCCAGGGAGTTGCTTTCTGTCTCTCTCCCACTTCACACTATCCGCCCACTCTTACATGCTGGACCTAGAGGTAATCTCCCTGTTTCCGGGGGTTCTTCTCATTTATAGGTGCTTTACCTGTAGCTCCTCTTGCGCTCCGCCTCGTGAGTATACATGATCACTCAGTGCTCGCGTGAGCGTTCTCTCCGTAAAACATCTTGCTAAGTACCAAGGCAGAAAGGAAGGTGATCAGGCATGATAGTTGAATCTCATTGTTAAATACAGTTTTATTAAATGATTGCACTATATTTTATATGTCCATTCTATTGTGGATAGACTGCTTCTAGGTTTTGGCTAATCCAAGTGCAACTGTGCACATTCATTTACGTGTCTTTGGTGCACATATGTGTGCATTTCTTCATGTATTTATGCACATTGTATAGACCTAAGGACAAATTGCCAGATCACTAGGCATGTGTGTCTTCAAGTTTAGAACGTACTGCCTATAATTTTGGTTTGGGGATTTTTTTTTTTTTAAAGACAGGATCTTGCTATGTAGTTCAGGCTGGCCTTGGACTCTTGGCTGTCCTCATTTCAGCCTCCGAAGTGCTGGGATTACAGGTGTGTGCCACCATGTGTGGCTTCATACTGCCAATAATTTTTTTTAAAAAGTTGTGCTACTCTGCATTCCCACCAGCAGCATTACTTCACATACTGAAGGGGTGTAAGGGTATGGTTTTGAGTTGCATTTTGCTATTAATAACGTCACCTTGCCGTATGTCTATTGGCCTTTTGTCAGGTATCCAGATCTCTTGCTCATATATCTATTATCTGTCTTACTTGTAGAAGTTCTTTCTATATTCTGAGTAAGAATCTTTTGTTGGATAAATGCTTTACAGATACTGTCTTCCACTCACTGTTTACCTTTTTGTTCTCTAGTTATATCTTTCAGTGAGCAGAAATTCCTTTTAGAAGTTTTTAAATTAATTATTCACTTAATTTATTAATTAGTTAATTTAGTGGTGACAGGTATTAAATCAAGGGCCTTGCTCTTGCTAGGCAAGTGCTCTATTGCTGAGGCGCCCCCCACCCCGTAATGTGGACTAGTTTGTCAGCTTTTTTCCTTTATGATTGGCACTTTCATGTTTTTGTGAAGAAATTTTCACCTACACTTACCATGGAAATGTTTTCTTTTATATTTTATTCTAGGAAATTTATATTCTTGTTTTTTTACAAGTTAGTGTTAATTTGATGTTTTTGTATGGTGTGAACTAGGGCTCAAATCTGATTGTTTTTCCCAGATAATCACCTGTAGCCTCTTAAAGATACTGCCATGTACATTATCAGTTTAATGAGTTATTTCAATTAGATTATTTCTGTGCCATTATATTTGTATTACAGAATAGTGTTTCAACTTTCCCTTTGTCGGCATAGCATTGATTCTGTTAAATGAGCAAAGCAAGTTATTAATTTAACTTTAGACTTAGTGATAATTGGCCAGTCTATTATATATATAGCAAATGCTTGAGTTAAATACTGAATGGGTGCAGCTGAGCCACTTCTGCTGTTGTGTATTTCTTCCAAATAATTTAAACAAAAATCTGGAAGAACTTTTTAAATTAAAATAGAATAAAATGTTGGTGGAAATTTAGTTAAAAGAATGATTAAAACATAATGAAAAGCTGTTTATTAGTACTTGTGATATCAAAGATCAGTTTCACCGTATTTTGTCATTTGCCTTTGTCTTTATCTGTGGTATATATGCTTATTTCATTATGTAGAAGTTTTAAATTTTTATATAGTCCCATCTGTCATTAAGCCTTTCTGTTTATAGTTTCTGGCTTCTCAATGAATCATGCTTTAAAAAGACCTTGTTAGCTGGATACAGTAGGGCACATCAGATATGCAGTCCATTTTACTCAGGAAGCTGAGGCAGGAGGATCTTTTGAGGCCCAGGAGTTTGGGGCCAGCCTGGGGCAGCATAGTGACACCCTATGGTAGGGGTCCACATCACATATTAAAACAATGTTGCTAATCTAAATTCATTGATTTGACAATTTCCATTACATTGCTAGGTAACAGCACCAAACCGTATGTTATTTTATGCTCCTTTGTGTGTAAAGAGCATACATGAGAGACAGAGTGTGTATATGAAGGATATATACAGAAACATTAGCAGTGCTGATTTCAAGTGAACATTATCTTTATAATTTTTTTGTAAAGCTATTTTTATTTGAAATTTAAAAGGGTCAAATACCCACTAACAGTGTATTCTATAGCAAGAGAATGGTGGTTGTTAATTTGTAGTCACATTCTTACCCTTAAATATACTTCATTTAACTTTTAAGTGATAATATAATTTTCAGGTTGATGAAATGAAGTGATCGATATACAATAGTGAATCATTTCATTTATCAGTACACTTGTGTTTAGACTAGAAGTAGAAGTTTATTCTGTTTTTTAACACTTTATTATGATTTCTAAGTGTCATTTTAAAAACATCAGTCCATTAAACCATGTAGAAATAAATATGCAAAACAAAACATACTTTAAACATGTTTAAATTGATAGATTGTCTGAAATTTCAGGTCACTCTGTCACTTCATTATTATGCAGTGGCAACTAACTAGCCTTAATTTCTGTCCCAATGAGGCTTCTGGAGCCAGCTTCATTGCAGATGCGAGCCTCCCTGTTATCTTCTGTCCTCTGTCCTGCAGAGCCCTCCTTCAGAGTTCAGAGGGCTGTGTGAATGGCATCTTCATTGCACCTTTGCTCTAGGAAAGTTTCCCCATTCACAAAGTTCTTTCCCGTAGCTGTGACCTTCCAGGCGAGGTGAGCTCAGATGGGTCTGTCTGACTGAAATGTGGTCCCTCATTCTAAATACAAGTAAGTATCTTTACGCAGAGAGCCCAAGTACCTTATCCTATTATAGAAACATTAACAGTATTTACAGTGTCAGTGATGATTACCAGTTCAAGTTCATTTTAAAAAATATATCTCTTTAAAGAACAGTTCTACTTTCCCTGCTTATCTAGTTGTTATCACTGTAAATTGTTTTTTAACTTTTGTGATTTGAAACAAGTTTTGTCGTATATATGCATTATACTTAAAAGGCTGAAGTGAGGAAAATGAATTAAATCTTTATATATTTTTGAATCTTGTCATTAAATAAGTTGTTAAATAAATTCTCTGAGTGTATTTCAAGGTGCTTGGTCTCACATTTATTAGTGATATCTTTCTTCCATGACAATACAGTGGCTTGTATTTCAGACAAGGACACAGTTTTAAATGTGCACTTTTAAAAATAAAGTGCAGATTTTTCTTTCTCCCACAAATAGTTGTGGACTTCTCCGCTTTTTTTGTTTTGTTGTAGCACTGGGGTTTGAGCCTAGTGTCTTCATTTTGACCTACATTTTCCTCCCTCCCTCCCTCAGTCCTTCCCCTCCTGATTTTCCATTTAAGTCACTAGGCTGCGCAGACTGGCCTTGAACTTTTGATCGAGATGTGCCACCACATCTGTTGACTATTCTAGATGCTACACTTTGACTTGAGTGCCTGTCTCTGCCCTAAGAGCTAATTGCTCTAAATTGCTTGCTTTCAGAATACTTTTACATTTACTGTAAAAACAATAGTAAAATCATAGAAATATACCTATTACTTCACACACTGATTTTGCTAGAGCCTTGTGTGTTGAACTCCAAATGGTATGATAATTGAATAGACAATAACTCAGTGTTGAAATTGAGCAAATAACAGTCCTTAATGTTAACTTTTCCCCTAAATAAAATTATTTTGAAAGGGAAATTAAAATTTTAGGTTTGAGGCCGAGCGTGCTAGCATACTCCTGTAATACCAGAATTTAGGGAAGCTGGAGCAGGATTGCTGAAGTTTGGGGCCAACCTAGGATAACATAGTGAGTTCAAGACCGACCTGAACTGTATAGTGAGATTCTGTCACAAGAAACAACAATAAGCAAAGAAATAACTACAGACTTTGGTTGTGATGTTTAAATACCTAAGGTTTTATGTGTGATGTCTTGCTTTTAATCCCTCCCTTAATTGTGCTAGGGCTTGGGGTCAGAACCATCCTTGTTGTATTAGAGGAGTGTGTTTGTGGACTTTGGACTATGACCCAGTGGTTTTGCTTTTGTGTAACATGTGTTTATTCCTCAGATGATAGCTTTGTTCTCCTTATCCTTCCTTTCTTCCTTTCCACTTTCTAAACTTATCTCATGTTTGCTTCCTCTGTGAAACCTTGCCTAACACTTTCACCCAAGTGTGTTATTACTATTGCACCTTACCTGCTGATATCAGCGTTTATTGTATCGTATTGTGTTTGTTTCCCCATATGTCTGTCTCATTAGAGTCTAAACTTCTACAGAGATGGAATTTGAGCTTATTTTTCCTAGCAATCGCTGCTTTATAAAAAATGTTCAATACATCCTTGGATGAATAGCTATAGATATGGGGATAATGAATCACTTGGTTACTCGGTGGGGGAAAAATATCTGTCAAGTAAAGTTGTATTATTTGGCATTCTGCAGGATATCTTGTAATTTTGGCAGTATTAATCAAAGACAAGCTTACTAAAAATAGGATTTTTTTTAAAGTAATGAGAAAAGTTTTAGAATTGTCAAATAATAATGGAGATACTTTTGCATATCTGTTTTTCTTCAGAGTCTTAGATGTTGCAAATAAAAACATTATAATTCTGAACTAATCCTATATAAATATTACATGTGCATAAATTGAAGTTGAATTTTGAATAGGTGGTATAACTTGATTGAAAGTTTATTTTTTAATACGTTAATTTAGAAATAATTTCTTATTCCAGTTGTGTTGCTATATCAAAACACTTGAGACTGAATAATATAAAAATAATAAATAGAAATTTATTTTTCACATTTCTAGAGGCTATCAAGTCCAGGGTTAAGGCACTGGCAGTTTCTGTATCTGGTGAGGGCTGAATCAGTCTGCTTTCAGGATGACACTTTGAAGGTGGAGCTCTGATGATTTAATCACTTCTCAGAAGGCCTCATCTCTTAAAACCACCACAGTGGGAATTAAGTTTTAACATGAATTTTGGACAGGACACATTCAAATCTTTGTAGTACCTAATTAAGATCTGTTATAAACAAAAATCTTTGCAATAGTTACTACAATATAATATAAAGTTTTGTAGAGCGTATGATAGTAAATTTTAGATTGTCTTGTAACACAAATTTATAACATTTTAGTCTCCATTTTAACAAATTAACCAGTATGTTTCACTATGTAACATGTTACATAATAGACAATGAAGTGAAATGAATTGGCTTCTACTCAGAATTTTTCCTTCTGCTTGCCTTAAAATAGTGATTTTCTGGAGAGGGCAGTTGGGTAACCTATCTTCCGCTGGAGAGTTTTTTTTTCACAGCTGGGAGGACCATGAACTATTGGCATTGAATGAGGAGAGGCCAGAGATGCTGCTAAACATTTTTTAGTACTGTACTCAGAATATCTTCCAACAGCAAAAAATTACCTGGCCCAAAAAGTCAGTAGTGTAAGGGTTGACAGATCCTGTTTAAAGGATTACTGACTTGCTCTTGAAGTCTGTAAGGCTTCACAGTTTTGGAGTTACTATGGGTAATTTGACTCTTACTGTCAAAAAGAAACTTAAAGAAGGATTAATTTTGAATTCACCATAAGAAGCTTGAAATACCTTGTCCTGTATGACACACTAGAGAGAAGTTTCGTGTGTCTAATTCATGACCCTGTGCAGCCATAAAATCACTGATGACCCTAGTGCTACTTTAAATTTTCTTTGGGGGGACTTGTGTGTGACCTTCCTGCCAATCTAAAGGTAATTCATGTTACTGTGCAAGGAGATCTGGCTAGCAAATTTTGGAGTCTTTTAAAAATAGCAGCAGCGTCTTGGGACCTGCACCATGGTTGACTCAGGGTGCCGGGAGAACAAGGAGCTTCTCCCCTCTCTGGGGGTGGGCAGCTATGAGCCTGCAGGCGCCCAGGCTGAGAATCAGACATCTCATGTCGTCCAGTGAACTACACATCTTGTGAAAAGATTGACTATGTTATTTAGTATGAGCTCTCCATATGCAAAGAGAAGGACAACCATTTGGAAGAAAACAAGAGACAATACGACAGATAGTGAAGATCTCTGGTTGTCTAGCTTTGAAATTTATGCTTTCTTATGTCCCGTTCTGTTCTGTTTTGTTGTGTTTAATTTTATCCCCTTTAAAATAAAAAAAAAAATAGCAACATATTGTTTCATTAGTGTGACAAACTGAAAGAAGCATGTATATGTGTATGTGTATGTATATTAAAAATAGTTAAGATAGTTAAAAATAAAAGAAGCATAATGGCTTCATTTGTTCTCCACATGGACTGTCAGAAGCAAATTCATTTCTTCCCTCTGCTGAACACCTCTGTAGGTTCTGCCTTCCGTTCTACACCTTATCCGTTCTACACCTGAGGTCATTCTCAGCCAAAGCAACAACTCAGGTCACAACTGCCTTTACTTTAACCCACTGTGAACCATTTTGGTTGACGTTTGGATGTCTTAAGAAATTTTTGATGTGCTATAAGGTTTAGGATTTTTTGCCTGTGGATATCCAGTTATTCTAGTATATTTATTGAAGGTACAATCCTTTCTCTACTTAATTGCTTTTCCATCTTTGCCAGAATTCAGTTGTCCTTTATGTGGGTGTCTATTTTGAGACTTCCATATTGGTACCTTGGTGGTTTGTCTGTCTTGGTGTCAATGCTGTTTTGTCATGATTGGTGTAACTTTGTGATAAGTCATGGGATTGGGGAGGGTTGGAGTTCTAATTTTGTTCCTTTGTCAAAGTTGTTTAGACTATTCTGAATCTTTTGTATTTCTACAGAAATGTAAGAATCAAAATGGTAATTTTCATGAAAAATGATGTTGGCATTTTGATAAGGGATTATGTTTTCTGATCTTTATTATTTTCTTCTATTTGTTTTTGGTTTTATTCTGTCTTTTATTTCTAATTTCTTAAGGAAAGATATGAGGATATTTCATAACTTACTTCTTTTCTAATGTACTTGGTTTAAAAAAAAATAAAAGTAGCAGCAGCAACAAATATAAAGTTCCCAAAATGTGATGTTCATTTTTCTAGTCCAGTGTATGTGGCATGGTCTGATTTTTAGTATTTTTGAGTCATTGTTTTCCTTTGTAGAAATAAAAAATTTGACCTCATAAAGTGAGTTGGATTATTTTCACCCAAGCACTGAATTCAGTTCATCCTTTGTAGTACAAACAGCATTGTGTTGACCTATACATGGCATGGTAGATTATACTCAGGTTCACCTTTCTTGAGGCAGAGATGTTCGACATATCTTATGCTCATTAACTTAAGTGTACCATGGTTAAATCTAAGCTGTTTTAGAGAAGTACAGGTGCATTGTGGTTTGCAGTCTTATCTACTACCTGAGTCCCTGTCATGGTTTATGTCGGTGGCCCCCAGGCCTCATGTATTTGCATTGTGCATTTGTCTAATTATCCAATTTCAGATCATATCAGAAATATTTAAAAACGTAATTACTGGCTTATATAGGTCTTTATCAAAAACAGTTAAATCATTTACTAAAATAGAGGACTCACTTTTCATTCCCACCAGCAACAAGAGAGAGTTCCTGCTGCTCTGCACCCTTCTGGGGATTTGTTATTGTTGGTGTTTTCAGTTTTAGCCATTCTCCTGTGTGATGCTACTATTGCATTTTATTTTTAATGTGTATTTCTTGATTGACAAATAATGTTTGGCATCTTTTGTGTCGTTTTCTGCTATACATATTTTTCTGTGAAATGCCCTTCACATCTTTTGTCCATTTTAAAATTGAGCCTGTGTTTCCTTATTTTTGGGTTGGCTCCAAGGAATTGAGGGGCATTTTACTTAATCTTCTATACCTGCTTGAAGACCATACGTGCTACATTTTCACAAAGTAAAATCATGTCATTTCCTAGGAGAACATCTGAAACCTCTTTTACTGTTTGAAGCTGAATTGTTTTGGGGGTTGTGAGAAATATTAAAGGTGATTGAGTGGAATATCTTGTACAACGTAAAAGTACTTTTCTTACAATTCGAGGGTTTTTGGCAAAGGGAAGGTTTGAAGTAGAGTCTCAGTGTGCAGTGCAGGCTGGCCTTGAGCTCACTTATATAGCTCAGGCTGACTTCTCACAGTGATCCTCCTTCCTCAACCTCCCTAGTGCTGGGATTCCAGGTGTCAGCTACCATTCCCGGCTCCTTCTTAAGATTGTTCGTCCCTTCTTTACTTTGTTTGCACTTCTCCAGTCTGCTCTTCTAGGAAAAAAAAAATTAAGTTAATTCCCTTTGGGGGAAAGGGAACAAAGGGATTATTAGATTAAAAATTGCCTAAATTTTCTTATGCAAGGCTGTTGACATTTTATTATATTTATTTAGGTCTTTGAATGTACATGTTGTTAAATGATATATACTGTTATTTGTTGTTATTAAGCTGTTATTTGATGATGTATACAATTTTTTCTACCTTCTCTCCTGGACATACATAGGATTTTTTTTTTTTTTTTTTTTGAGACAAGGTTTTGCTATGTAGTTCAGGCCAGGCTTGGATTCACTCTGTACCCTAGGTTGGTCTTGAACTCACAGCAGTCCTCTTGTCTCAGCCTCTCCAGTGCTGGGATTACAATTGTGTGCCAAGTACATATGATTTTAAATGACTGCAAAAATTCTGATGTTACATGAATACTTCTTTTTTGTTGTAAATATGGTGCATTTCTTTTTGTATATTTATTTTGGAGACTATCAAAATTAGTTCTTTTCTAATTAACATATTTATGCTAAATATAAGGAGTCTGTTGTTGTGTATCTAATCATTTGGAAATTATTTTTCCAAGACTAGTAGTGCAAAATCTCATAATAAAAGCTACTTAAAATTAAACAGGAAACATACATAAAATATAACAAAGATACTTCCTGTTTTAAAAAACAGTTGATTTTCAATTTTAATTTTTATGTATCTCTTAGATTTTTTACACTAAAAATTCACTTAATTTGATTGCCTTTAATTGTTTTTATAAACTGATAAAATATAAATCTGTCTCTCTATTCCCATAATTTTGGATTTATTTAGGCACTCATACATTTTATACTGCTTTCTAGGAGCTAGTTGTGCTGATCTCTGGTGGCTAGTTTAATTTCAAGTTGTATTAAAAGGTTACTTTTGTTCTTTCAGTACTTCCCAAGCTTAGTTTGCAAGTTGGCAAGAGGATTGTAAGGAAAATTGAATAACTTAGTAACGTCATCCCCTTTGTAATACGGAAAGTAAGTTCTTCTCTTCTTAAATGCTTCTCTTAAGATAATTTGGCAAGAAAAAATGAAGACTACATCAAACAATATGAAAACATACAATTATGTTTCCATTTATATACTTTTTTTCCAGTTTTATTTTCTCTTAAGCATCCAGTGCAATGGTGGCTCTGTACTGTCTTCCTTCCTCTTTTTTCTTCCAGTCCCTAATTGGGGTCTCCTAATCTCCTACAGATGCACCTTGTCAGAGTGACCTTCTGTCCTTGAA
The DNA here is from genome assembly GCA_004027295.1 of Dolichotis patagonum. Classification (NCBI taxonomy): domain Eukaryota; kingdom Metazoa; phylum Chordata; class Mammalia; order Rodentia; family Caviidae; genus Dolichotis; species Dolichotis patagonum. The sequence continues at coordinate 23,107 of PVJX010011908.1, read as the reverse complement.
GCTGTGGTAGGTAGATCAGCTTCATCCTGGTATAGCTATTGAGGCTCTTACTACCAAGGTTATGCCATATCAGCCTCAGGACCTCACATCGAGTCCTTTACTATTAGTTTGTCTTAGTATCAGTGATGTTACGTTTTCACCCTTGATTAGAGTAGTGTCTGCCAGATCTCCAGAATTAATACTATCTCTCTCTCTCTCTCTCTCTCTCTCTCTCTCTATATATATATATATATATATATATATAGGGTTTTTTTTTTTTTTTTTTTTTTTTTGGTGTTGGGGATAGAACTCACGACCATGTACTTGCAAAGCAGGCCCTTGTGCCACTGAGCTAAATCCTTGGCCCAACACTAATATATATGTTTACTAGAAATTTGTAACTTCATCATAGAAAGAAAAGTTGGATATTTATTTCATTTTTTTAAAAAAACTAAACATTTAAAAGTAAGTATTTGATTTATTTTACTTTTCAGAGTTTTTTATATGCTCTTTATTAGGATTAGATATTTTGCTAAAAGTATTTTGGAACACTTACGGTTAAGTCCATCTTAGTGATTCTTTCTAGTTGTGGTATAAGTACTTTAAAGAGGAGGCTCAGATACTCATAGATCATACTTTTCTCCAAGGCTAAAGTAAAATAACTGCATGCAAATGTAGCTTATTTAGTGATAGATCATCAAATCCATTGCTCATAAACATACAAAGAAGTCTGAGGATAGAATTCCTTTTACAAAAGATTTCTGTAAGGATAGAAAGAAGTTAGCAAGCATGGAAGCTATCATGAATTATTGGGATTGTATTGGAAGCACTCAGGCAACTTAAATTGGTTCCCAGTGGCCAGAATGTGGACAGTTTGAGTATCAAAAAGGATAACCGCAGTGGATTCAAACATTAAATATCTGTCTGGGAGCTCATAATGATACAAAAAAATGTTGCTGGTATGTGTGCTGTTACTTAGGTGCTGCATCGCCAGATGCTGATAGATTAATAGCTGATAGATCTGGACCTGCAGATCAGCAGCTTTTAAACGTACTCAACACTCCAAACTTTTAACATCAAAGCTGTAACCTTCTCTATGACTATTACCATGATTTCAGGCCATCCACAATAGTAACTTGTCCAAATTATACTTTCCCACATCTGGAAGTTACAGATTTCAGGTTCAATTTTGTTTATGCTGTTTCCAGAAAGTTCTGATGTGGTAAACTGATAACTAATGTATTTTTATTTCTCCAAACTGTGCCTAGATAGAAAGTTGATGACTGGCTCCTTAAAACTTTAGGGAAATGCTTTTTTTTGGGTACAGAGTTAAAGATACATGTCTTTATACAAGTAGTTTAATGGTGTAGCCACTGGAAACCTTTCCTTCACATACATGTATTTTAATATAGTCTTAACAGATTCATAATATAATCCTTATATTATAAAGGTGTTTTGTGTTTGAAGCATATGTGCTTTCGTAATGGGCTAATAAATGGATGTAAGTATAACATTTACACTGTGATCCTATGCTCTTGAGGATCTTTATGACTAGATTCTATCTGTACTAACAAGTGTGGTTGAGTTTAGAATGTGATGTTTTAGGCTGTTTCTGAAAAGAAATGAAGTAGGGTATCCCAGGTTGTCATCCAAGAATCTTTGGTGTTGTAATGTCATACATTTTTCACACACAACAGTTTACTAATGTTCTGTGAAATGGGCTTGATTTGCTCACTGTATGCGAGGTTCCTTTTAAACTTTTTGATATGGAAGAACTCTACAGAAACTGTTTCATTGGCTTCCCACTCAGTCATTTCTTTGAAAACACACAGAATATGGGTGACATCCAAAGGGAAAAAATGTAAATTCTACCAGGACCCTTACTGCTGTACAGATGAGGGAAAAAGGTTATCCTTAAACTTGAAGTACTTAAAGTCATTTGAGATGAATTTTCCATCAGGTGGGGGAATAAAAAGGAATGATTTCCAAAGATCACACTCTTGGGATAAATACAGAGTTATAGCTAACTTCTTATTTTCCTCAGGGGTGTCACTAAACAGACCTTTACGATTAAGGTTTTCAGGCATTGCAAAATGTTTACGGTTTTCATATTCTGGAAAAAAATAACAGCTGCAATTAGAGATGTGATCAGTTAGAGACACTTTACTGGTTTTATAAAGTTGTGCATTTGTTGGGAACTTTTTAAACATGTTTAATTCAGGGTATATCAGTTTAAAAAAGAATGGTGTAAAGTACAACAAATAATGTTTCTAAGGGACCATCTCAATGATTCTAATTAGGTGAGTTTTCATAAACAGGAATATAGTATATTGTTGGCATAATGTAAATGTATTTATGTCTAATTCTTGCTTGGGAATTTTAACAGAAAAAGAATACTGAGATTAGGCTTCTAATCTTGGCTTTACCAGTGATTAGCTTTCATCAAGTCAATTTATCTGTCTCCCTTTTCATTTTTTTTTAAATGGTAAAATGAAACTAAAAACGAATTAGAGAAGTTTAAACCCCATCTAGTTTTAAGATTCTCTTATTCTCTTTTTTAAAGAAATACGATTTGACACAATTTAACTTACTTCAATAAGTAATCAATAAGTATTTAGTGAGAAGCCAGTCCATACAAGAATTCTAGGCACAAGGAATGCTAAGAAATGATGGACTCTGGCTCTTAAAAAACTCCAAGTTGGGATTTGTGATGTTACAAAAATGAGAAAAATTGAGCATATAAACAGATGACTGTGAAGACTATGAAGTTTTAGAACACACTTCTGTGGGAATCAGCTCTGACACCCACCCCCAGTCTAAATTAGGTTTCCATGTTGTACTAACGTGCTTTTTCATCATAGCATTTATCATAGTTTATAGTAGTACATGTAAGTGTGATTGTGCTCTAAAAGTCTGTTTCCCTTTTATGGGAGAAGACACCCGAACACTTAAACTGTTAATGTTACTGTTCATCATGGTGTGCCCAGGACCTTAGCACGAAACTTGAGAGATGGTAGGTATTTAATGCCTGTTGAATGCAGGAATGACAGTGTAGGGCATGATTCAGCTGGGGAGACAGGAGCGATTTTTGGTGAGGTGAGGCAGAGTCTACGGAAGACTTGGTGAAGAAGAGTAGACAGCATTTAGGTTCACTCCTAAGTGGAGTAGGTGGTCTCATCAGGATAGCCACCCAGGCGGAAGATAACTTGTGACCAGCTGTGAATGTCCTACAGTGTGTTGTGTGTAAGAAAGTAAACTGAAAGCTCATCTTGTGCCAAGTACTCAGACATTCCTGGTATGTCTGCATTAGGGAACTTTGATGAAAGATCTGAATGTATATATACATGATGGATATGGACTAAGGAAATACACATGTGAATACAATACTGTTATTTTACAGTTATATGGGTTCTGTTGTGATTCAAAATCCAAACGTGTTTAAAAGCCTTGTTGAATTTGTGGTGGTTATTTATCTTGTATAATTTCTCCCATCCAAGTACTAACCAGGCCCGACCCTGCTTAGCTTCCGAGATCAGACGAGATCGGGTGCGTTCAGGGTGGTATGGCCGTAGACCTTGTATAATTTCTCATTAGCTATAAACTGAAATTACAATAATAGTGTGTGAAATATTTTTACTTAAAAATATCCTCCTAGCGTACTATAGGTATTAGAGAGCCTGTAAAAGGCTTTAAGTAGGGACTTTACACAGTCAGTTTTGTCTGGTGGCAGTAGGAGGATGAATTTTTAGGAGGAGAAGGTGGAATTGGTCCTTCTAACCATGGAGATGATGATGGCCCTGCTAAGGTCATGGCAGAACCAGTGCCTTTGAGTGCTGTTTTCCTAGCAGTAGCCTTAAAAAGCAAAGGAACACCTAAACACTTAAATGAATATTTAAAAAAATTTTTATTTTAAATAGCAGAAAAGATAAAGAATAGAAATGATACAGAATTTCAAAAAAGTAGAAAATTAACACTAGTTAATATGTTGCATATTGTTATCTTACAAGTAGTTGCTCAGGTTACAAGATCTAGGCATGAAAAAAATGATCAAACAATCAAACTGTGAAAGTGCAAGCTGTTCTTTTTGATGAACTAACAGTAGTATAGTTATCTATCCTGTATATATATACACACAGGCATTTACATTATACGTAAATAGATATATATGTACATATAATCTTTTCCCTTCTTCCTTGTTCTCCTTTCCCCTATCCCAGTTGTTGTTTCCTTTTAAGCACTTTCTTTCCCTTTCATTATCACAATATCTATTGTACATTTTGGATCTTGGTTACTCTTTCAGTTTTTTTTTCATGTAAGGAGACAATACGATGTTTACACATATGATTTATTTCACTTATGAGTATGGTCTCAAGTTGCCTCCGTTTATCTATAAAAGCCTCCATTTATCCTTCTTTATAACTGAATAATACTCCATTGTGTAAAAATAACTACATCTTTTTTATCCATTCCTCAGTTGAATGGCATTTGGGTTGTTTCCAGGATTTGGCTATTACAGATTGTGCTGCTATAAACATGGGTGCACATACATTGCTGTGGCATGACATTTTCAGTTTTTCTGGGAAAATATCCAGAAGGGAAACAGCTGGATTGAATGGGACCTCCAATCTTAGTTAAGTGAATCTTCTTACCAACATGGCAAATTCTTATATATTTATATGAATGTGTAGACTTTAACAGAAACTGAAGTTTGGGGATTTTCTTTTCCTCTCTGTATTATTTTGTCTTCATCTTTCACTTTTTTTTTCTCATCCTTTTCAACTTGTGACCCTTCAGTTTGAAATTAAATTTGGGCTGTAAGTTGACTCTCCAAATCTTTTCTTCACAAGCTTTCTTTGTATTTTTTAGAAGAAAAAAGATTAACTTGGGGTTTCTGAAATAAAAGCATAAAGATTGTGATTAAAACTGAATTAGAATCTTTATTTTGTATCATTTGCCAATAGCAAAATAAATAGCTCAGTCTTAAAGCAGCTTTAAGGGAGCCTTTGAGAACTCTTGGATTTTAATTAAAGAAACACAGACTACCATCACTTTTTGTTTGTCATTGGAAAAAATATGTATTTTTAAATTTTCAAAGCTTAGCATAGCGGCACATGGAGTACATCTGTTGGTATTCAGAATTTGGGGAACACAAATGGATTCAGATGTTTAGGCCCTTTGTCTTTACTGGTCTCAACTCACCTCACCAGCTGAGCATGGCACAACCCAAACACAGTTTTTGAAAACAGAGCAGCTAGAGTTACTTCTGAAGCACTCTCCTGGGGACAGATAAAGTCAATCTCTGTTTATGTAATGAAATCAGGAGCAAGGGGTCTGCTGTAGTACTTTGTGGATGGGATTCCATTGGTGTTGTCTTTCAGGGAAAGGACTGGATTTAATAAGCCTTTATTTCTGACTTGCTTTCTCTGGGGGGTACAGCCCATTCTGATGGATTTTAAACTATTTTGTTTAGGTAGTGTTAGAGCTTCTCTTTAAGCAGTTGATTTTAGTAAAAAGTTTATCATGGAAAATGGAACACTGATCAGTTTTACCTGATAAAAGACTTAAACGTTAGTCATTTTTATTCAGTGCTACTGGTATTCACTTTATGTGAGTGGGTGGGTTTGTATGTATTTAAATAGTTTTGTCTTTTTGGTGTACTTACATTTTAATTTAACTCAAACTTTCAAAACAAAAGTTCTGGTTTACCCTTTTCTCAAATACTCATGAAATCCTATTTTACAAAATGTTTATAAAGTATTCTTGAGAGTAAAATCTCATAAAAAATCTTTGGTTCAGGACCAGAGTTCAAAGGAAAATCCGTTTGGTTTTGATTTGAAAACTATAAAAACAAAATACCCTCAAAATGGCAGGGTGTGAATTGGTGACTTCAGTTCTGTTGCAGCCCGCCAAGCCCATCACCAGATGTTTCCAATTAACAGCCAAGAATGCTGACTTGAGTGAGTGTCATATGAAAGCATTGCTTTTCTCTGATTTTTTTTTGTGAGAAAAATAACAAAGTCTCAAATCTTTTAACTTTAATTAAAGAAATAACTTTTCATTTATGTTTAAACATATGCAAAGAAAAATGTAATATCCAAAGGGAATTGTTATATATCAACTTTGCAAACATGTAGTCCTGAATAGAGTTCAAATATTTCTTCTTATAATGGCAGAAAAAAGATTTTTAAAAGATATTAAAACCCTTCAGAAATTAAAATCATATATTTCTGGATTTACTGTAATCAAAGTACACTTTGTAAACACTGAATTCCTTTTTAAAGGAGTGGTTAGTCATTTCAGTGTTTTCTTTAGCATTTTTCAAGGGCATTTTCCATTACAATATAAATAGTAAGTTTTTCTTTTATTTCTGATCAACTGTATATCCAATTATAAGAAATACTTTGATGGAAATCTAGGAAGACAGAAAATATAATAAGATAAAAGAAATTATAATATAATTTAAAAACTGTGGGGTTTGTAATATTTCTCTAGATAATACCAGATTGTAGATGGATCTATTCATGAACTTGAAACATGCTCAAATATATCATTTTGTGTTAAGAAGAAAGATACTGGCAATAGATTTGAATTTATGGAAATTGGCATTTGTTCAGAGAAAAGATGGAGTGACTCTTTGTAGCGAACCTAACATTAACATTTTGAATGTAAAACTAAAGACAAATTTATTTTGAAAGCTTCCCTAAACTATGAAGACACAGGAGCACATTCCAGCTGTAAAGAAGAAACAGGTGTTTCTCTTTTCATCTCCTATTTGGTGAAATTTTGATAGACATGTATTTGGGAGCTCAGGAGGGAGACAGCCATGTAGGTCTCAGATCTGTATTTGCTGTTGGTGAAGGTCTGTTTTATTTTTTGAACACGATGCTACTCAGCCTTGAAGACATGTTGCAGAATGGACCTTTGCTGTTGCTCCAGAGGAAGCTGATCTTTTCACCTTGAGACCCAGCAGCTCGTGTGCAGTCTTTGCCTCTCTTTTCAGCACTGCTGTCTGATACAGTTCCTTTGTGCCTGCTTAGTGCCCTGTGCCATCGGCCTGCATTCACCTCTGGCTCCTCTCTCTTTGCAGATAACAAGCATTTCCTAAGGCCCAGTTCATCTTCTTGCTCTGGATACCAAGCGCAGCCTCAGTGCATATTGAACTAAGCTGTGATTGTCAAGATTTTAGAAATTATTTTGTAAATACTTTTAAAAATTATGAGTATTTTTAGATTTAGGTATGGAATGGAAAAGAGAATCAGGAGTTTAGTACAGACTATCATTATCATTATATGATCTTATTTTACCTGCAGAATAGAAATAATATCTTTCATTACATTTTGAAGTTGTTATGAGGTTTAACACAGTGTATGCAGAATTGTTATAGAATGATGCTCTTAGCAAACATGGAGGGAAGTCATTATTATTGTCATTGTCATTACCCATCAAGGGGGCAATGCTCAGTTCTGCTAGCAGAAGAGTCCCTTTGTCAAGGCACATTTTACACTTAGCCCTACTCCTTTTAGTGAAACTAAATATGAAAAGCTATAGTCCTGGGCTGGGGATTTAGCTCAGTGGCTTAAGCGCCTGCCTGGCAAGCGTGAGGTCGTGAGTTTGATCTCTGGTACCAAAAAAAAAAAAAAAGCTATAGTCCTTTTCAAAAAGAAAACATATACCAGAGAAATAAAGAAATATTTTTAGTTTTTAGAAAAAAACTAAAGGGACACATGCAGATGGTGTCTAATCTTCTTGAGTATAAACCCCGCTTTTTAATTTCAGTAACTTTCATAGACCATCTCATGATAATATAACTTCAACATTTGGTGATAATTCACTGAATTCCCAAGGTTGGGAACTAGGTTTATAAGGTAAAAATGTGACACTGCATCATAAATAGGAATTCAGCAAATACACGTTGATTCATGTTAATGTACGAGCAGGGGTATGAAAGTAACATACACTGAGTTTAGAGAATGAAAGTAGAAAGGTAGAGGTGAGTGTAGCATTAGATTCATTGTTCATTCATCCAATTATTTACTGAGGAGGTTTTGAAACATAGGAGTGAACAGCTCAGACTAAAACTCCCTGGCCATACATTCTAACAAGAAATTCCATATGGACATAAATAGGTAAAGAAATTAGTAAGAATGTTAAAAATTGGTAAGCCCTATAGAAGAGAAATAGATGTGAGAGCTGGACTTCATTGAGATTGTGACATTGAACAGAACTTTTAAGTTCTGCTCAATGACGAGTGGAACCATGAGTTGGCCATGAGAATATACATACGTAAGAGCAAAATCAAGAACAGTTGTGAGAAGCGCTGAGGTGGCACCTTACAGGAACCACATAGAGGCCAGTGTGGCCCAGCGGCAGGTTGGAGGAGCAAGTCATAGAAAAGCAGGCCAGAGAAGTGATATGGGCTACATCCCGTTGGCTCGTGGTCATTTCTTAGTTTTGCACTTAGTCAAATAGGAAACATGACAGTGAAGAAATGCACCATTGTAAAATGCATCACTAGTAGATTAGTGTTTACTGGGCTGGGGTGGTGAAGGAGTAGGGGGTGGCTGCTAGCGTACGGAGGGTCTTGGGGGAGATGAAAATGTTGTGGAACACAGTGGTGATAATCATACAGCTTTGAATATAGTAACACTGAGTATTTTTTCTTCAACCAGATATTATTGGTACATTTTAGATCTCTATAATGATTCATAAAGATTGATCATAAAGAATGATTCATCATAAAGAATTTGTACATGATGTAACGATTGTTTTTTCCGTATTCCCCTACCTTCCCTTCAGCCCTTGAACCCTTCAGTCCCTCCCCACTTCCCCATTTCCAAAACTTTTGTTTCCATTTTTTCCTTTTCATACCTTTTAAACTTTCCCCTTCTTTCTTTTCCCTCCCCCACCTTGTTACCCTCCCTATTTTAACATTTTCTTCCTATTTCACAATATGAAATATACATTTTTGTCCTTATTTACACTTTTTCACACCAGAGATAGAATATGGTATTTACACGTGTGTCCAACTTACCTCATTTAATAGTATCATCTGAAGGTACTTCTGTTTACCTAGGAATGTCTCAGGCTTTTCCTTCTTTATGGCAGGACAGTACCCCATTGTATTAAAAAACCATGTCTTCTTTACCCTGCATGTGTACTTTGTTTTCTTTTTTTTTTTTTTGGTACTGGGGGGATTGAACTCATGACTTCATACTTGCCAGGCAGGCGCTTATGCCACTGAGCTAAATCCCCAGCCCTTTTTTTTTTTTGGTACAGGGGATTGAATGAATGTGTGCTTTAAAAGCATAACATTTGTGGTCTATGAATTACATCAATAAAAATATTGCAAAAATAATTGATTGCCGTTGTTTGCTAGTAACAGTTTTTTACTCCTTTTCTGTATCATTGATATGACTTTTGTCTTTGAAATTCAGATTTCTAACCAAATACATCTTTATCTGAGGAAAGAATTACTTGGTATAGCTATGTTTTCATTTGAAGTTTTTAAAAAGTTCGTTTATTTTAAAGCATCTTTGCTAAAATTATTACTGATTATGAAATCAGGCTTTTCCATTTGCATGCATCTTTTACATACTTGGTGACTGTTGCTCAGTAAGATATGATAGATATTTTTAACCTCTATCACAGGGAGATCAATAGGATGCATTTAAACTATTACATTTTGCTAAGTGAAGGTATTTTTCTCATAATTTATTTTGCCATTCTTTTATACGGTAGAAAATTAAACCAATGTGATAATACTCTTCAAATTATGATGAAAGCATGCAAGTAGAAGGATGCCTTTGTTCATTCCATTGTCCAAAATCCAAATTGCTTGATGTTCTCTTCCTGAAGACATAGTCTTTTCTAATAGAAATATAGCAGGAAATGTGTTTAGCCAGGGGTTTTAGTTTTCTTCTTTGTATTTTAGATTTAACTTCGGCATTTCCTAGACTTTTATTTTCTGACAATGTAGTAAAATTGAAATATTATGTAACTGTATTTTAATATTTTTCTCTTTTTACTTGTGGGAGAGAGGCATAGTATAATTTGGGTTTTGTAAGTAGTCTAAGTGGTTTTTATTACAGAAGAAACTTGAATATTGTAGCTATCCTCAGAGAAAACACTAACTCTTCTTTGGCAACTCAGAATATAGCAGCATTTAGCTAGTTGGTTTTCTTTATTTTTGTTTCATTTTCCAGTTCCAAAACAATTTGTAAATAATTGCAAAAGTTCTAATGGTTTGGTGAAGTTACAAATCACAGGACTTGCTCAGTGTTTTCTCTTCGAGGACTTTAAGGAGCCATCTCTCAGCATTTTAATTAATATGAAAATTAAGCACTGCATCTTCTTTTTTAGGAGTTTCACAGCTAGCATTTAACTTTGCAGCCACTTATCTTGCCTACGCTGACCCCTTGGCATAGTGTCTTTAAGTTAAGATGTTTTGTTCTTGTTGGGTTTGTGAAGAGGCGCAGAGGAGGTCCAGAGCTCATCTTCTAAAGTGTATATCACATTGAAAGAATTCTACAAAATACTGTGAGGTAAAGTCTGTCTGAACAATTATGTGTTCAGAATTTTGAGTACTTAGGAAATCTGCGATAACTCAAATTTCTTATTTACAAAAAGTCACCACCCTTGGAAAGAATTAATCTGCTTTTACCTCATTGTTCCAATCTGAATGAATGTACTTAGAGCTTGATTAAATATTTTTTCTTCTTACCACGGGAAAGTATGTCCAAATCCTTAAGTAATTACATTCTTAATACAAACATTTCTCATTTTCTTACAATGGTGAAAAGACAGGGTAGCTTCCAAATCCCTGTACTTTTCATTTGTCTGATGGTGACTCTAAATTGAGTTTAAGCACTTTGGTCATTCAACTCTCAAGCAGCTTAATTTAGAAAGCATAGCATTTCAAAGTGGTTTATTTCATAAAACTGCATTCTTTGGGGGCTTGAGAGAATGTTGGAAGCACTGAAATAAGCCTGTATATACTTTGGGAAAAAACAGTGTTTAAAAATTTTTATTTCAAATGGTGAGCAGAAGGCAAGTGTATACCTTTATGATCTTTTAGTAAGATAGCTTGAGTATTTAGAAAAAAAATACTAACACATGAACAGGTATTACCTTCAAAGAATGCTGTTAAAGTTTAGGACCTTTGAACAATTATACCCTATCACAGTTAATATATTTTATGGTACTTCATCTTTCTACAGCTTTGTGACTCCCATTGGATTGTGAACCATCTAGAGGCATGCATTTACTTATCTTTCTGTTACCAGTAAACTAATGCTGTCACATAATGAGGGTTCATTTAATGTTCACTAACTATTTTTTAATTGTCAGAATCGTTCTTAAATCCAGTCACTGGGTTCAGGTGGCTGATGATGAATCTGCATATTGGCATGGAGTGTTACCAACTTCCACATAAACTGTAGGGAAATTTGGGTCTTTTCCACATATGCTATAGGGAAAACTGGGTCTTCATTGATCTTCAGGACTCAAAGTTGAGACTTGATTACCTCAGCCCCACTCTAGTATTTGCCCTGTGTATGGTAGCAAGCTAGCATTATCTTCTACCTTAAAAGTAGAAAGTTGTGTCATTTATATCTTTTTTTTAAACTTAAGATGATCCACACCTGTTCTTTTTTTCAATAGATATTTTTGGGATTCTCTTTGTTATTCTACCATCACAGTGGCATTCCATTTTTATTTGTTTCCTTATTTGTGTTGGTAATATTTTTTCACCAAGTATGGAATCCTAGAATAAACAAAAAGAGCAGTAAAATTCAGCAAATGAAAGTGATAAGAGATGATTAGCTCTATCAGAAATTAAAACATAATATAAAAACCTTAATAGTTAAAATCATCTGGCACCGACACATTTCTAAACTGATAGATCAGTGTGAAGTTCTGAAAGAGAACTCAGCAGATGTAGAAGTTAGCAACTTAGTCAAAGAAGCATTTTAAATCAGTGAGAGAAATGAAAGTTATTTTTAAAATGATGTCGAGGTCATTGAGTAAACATCTGAAAGAAATTAAATCAGATATTTTTCTTATACCAAAACGAATTTAAGATGGAGCATAAATGTAAATGTAATGAGTATATTACAATTCCAGAAAAGGTAAGGAGTATTTTTAATAAAATTTTCACGAGAGTGGTCTTTGTAATTATTGTGCAAACTGCGCATGCCATTTTTTAAAATGATAAATTTGATTATATATCAAATTTGCACATGGCAAAGAATTACAACATGCAAATCAAAAGACAAACTAGGAAACTATTTAAAATATATTGTGAACAAAGAGTTAATTTCCTTTATATATGGAGTTCTTTTCAGTCACTTAGAAAAGACCTGCAGTATGCAACATTATAGACCAGCTATATGCAAAAAGAAAGACAAATTCCCCCATGTGTTGAAAGATAAATAATAAAAATTAAAACCAACAAATTACCATTTTTTAGATTGGCAAAGATTGAGTTTTGATAGTATACAGCTTTAGTAGCAGTGTAGGGGAAATTATCATTTGGGTACACCTTACATTGCTGATGGAAATGTAAGGTGACATAGCTTTTATTAAAAGTCATTTGACACTTTTTAAGTTAAAGGAACTTTACAGTTCAAGGAACTCATCCTATATACATTCACAAATGAGATATGTGCAAAATGAGTACATATGTTTTATCAATCAACTTTACCATTTTCAAACATCATTTTCTAAATTATACTTGGTCCAAATCCTTATTAACCCTTGGTTTTCCCCTCCTTCTTTCTTAATTTGAGTAAGACGCACTGTAGTAACTTATTGTGGATGTAATTTTCATTTTTAATAACAAGATGTTGCACCTTTTCATGTGTTTACTAGGCATTCAGTTATCTTTGGTGAAGTGTTTATCTTTTTTAAAAAATTTGTTTTCTTACTACTGAGCTAATAAATGTTCTTTGTATGCTCTGGATATAAGTCTGTTGTCTGATGATATATATTTTATCTGTATTTTCTTCTGGTCTTAAGGTTGCCTGTTTCTTTCTTTTTCTTTTCTTTTCTTTTTTTTTAATTGAGACAGGGTCTTGCTTTATAGTGTAGAGTTCAGGCTGAGCTCAAACTCAGGACGATCCTGCTGCCTCAGCCTCTCAAGTGCTAGAATTATATGAATGCACCATCATTCCTGGTTAAAAATTTTGAAGACCAACTTCTATAAAGTCCAAACATTTTTTCCCTATCTTTTACTGTTTAGTGCTTTTTGTTTACTAAAAATATTTGTATGCTCCAACATCAAGAAAATCTACTCCCATTTATTACTAGAAGTTTTATAGCTTTAGCCTTTATGTTCAGCATTTTATTTTCATCAGATTTTCAAAATGATCATCCCAGGAGAGAATGGTGTAGAATTGCTATTTTATGCTAATGTTTATTTCTCCCCAATGAAATTTCTAATTAATGAGAGATGAATTGCTTTGATATAAAAGATATCAGTGGAATTAATTGCTTTGATAAGATACACAGCAATGGACTATCTGGCTATTATCTGGCTTTGATATAAAAGATAGCAGTGGAATTAATTGTTTTTATAAGATACACAGCAATGGACTATCTGGCTATTATATTTTCCAGTTATTAGTTCTTTTTTAGATAATCCCATCATGAATTTTAATGTTAGACAAGTGTGTAGATCACCGTTTAGAACTGTTCCCTACAGAAGACCTTTAAAGTTAGAGGGTAGTAAGCAATGCAGTGAACATGCCAGGAAGATCAAGAGCTAGAGACCTGAATTCTGGTCTTCTTTATGCTGTCCCCTGCTCCTCTTGGAATGTCTGGCAAAACTCATGATCTCAGCCGAGAAGCCTTCCCATTTCATCTACAGTGAAGCCCAAACACATTTGAGGTTCTCAGAATCTGGCCCCAGAGTACCTATCCATTGCTTAGGTGTCCGGCTCCTTCTTGGTTCTCAGAATTACCTACTTGGCCTAGCTCTATCTTTGTTGATGCTGTTCCTTTTATCTAGATTGTTCTCATTCTTTCCATCCTGACTTACTCAGTCTTTTAACCCCCCAGTTAAACTTCATTTTGTGCTTGAACCCTGTATCTGCCTTGCAAGCAGGAATGAATGTTCCCTCACACTTTATGTGTTCCTGTCCTGCCTCCCCATGAACTTACAGAATGGGGATACTGTACTTTCAGTGCTGGTGGGGTACAGGGTTCACTTGAAGCTTCATCTTGTGGCCTATGCAGCCAGCTTAATAGAGATGCATTTCTGTTGCAAAACAATAGGACAGTGCAGAGCCCTTCAGGTATTTTTTGTGATGTGTTTTGCACTAGTATTTTTCAGGCGGGGATCGCCTCCTGCTAAGGCCTGGGTTTCTCTGCCCCGCATTCCGCAAATGGCGCTGACCCATGGAGAGAGGCTTGGGTCTGGCTGTCCCCTCTCCAGCAGGGGCCCGTGCATGGTGCTGGTTTCTAGATCAGGATCACCTCCTGTTGAGGCCTGGTTCTCTTACCCTCGCCTCATTTTCTGTTAGTATCTTAAGTGAGTGTATTTCTTCAGCATGTATTGTATAGTTGTATTTGGTGTATATAACTGAGTTATAAATATATAAATTATTTTTATAAGATAGAATTTTGAAGAAAGATTAGAGATTATCACAACTATTTACCCAAAATTTCCATTTTTAAATTTTATTTTAGGGGTGGATACCGAAGGTCAAACTCACAACCTCTCGATTGCCAGGCAGGCGCTTATATCGCTGAGCTAAATCCCCGACCCTTTATAATATTTTTTAAACTCTTTACATTAGGTTAACTATAGAAGTAAGTTGATAAGGTAGTACTTTTTAATACATTGAATGGATTGAATATTATTGTTAACTGATTCTGTATGTTTAAAATGTTGTGATTAAAGATACTGAGATTCCATGAAGGAAGGATAGTGAAATTTGGAAAAATACGTTCTCTGTATAAATTTTTCCAACATGTGAAAGGTTTACCTCTGTTATTTGCTGTTTTTTAAAGACAATTTGATTTTGAAACTGGGTGTTAGTAATCAGTTCATCAAGAATTATGTTGATTTTTATCTGAGAAGAGTAAAAATTCCGATCTTCCAAATCATAGCATCCTAAATGAAAACATTGTCACTTTTAGAGAACCTTTGGGACAGAGATTACTAACAGTGTTGTAGTATTTACAGTCAATCTATTTCTGGTTGCTTTTGTCTAAATTCATAGTTCATTTGTTTCCTGGTGCTCTAAAGCCTTGTGTATTAGGAGTTACTTATTGATAATGCCGTGCCTATCTTTTTTCTTCACTTCTCTTGTAGGGTCAGTATAGACCTTCTGATTTGTTGTGTCCTGAGACATATGTTTGGGTACCCATTGAGCAGTGCCTGCCTCCACTTGAAAACTCCAAATACTGCCGTTTCAACCAGGACCCAGAAGCAGGTATGTGTGGAGCAGGGCTCACCTGGATATCATTGGCTTTGTTTGCACAGTCCATGTGTGTGACTTTGGCCCTTGCCAGAGGTCAGCTGGCTTTCATCTCTTGTAGAATGTTCATGTGTACATGTGCACCTCTGTGTATAAGGCAGGGGAAAGCATCATGTGTATCACGCACTCGCAGTTAGGCAAAAATTAAGAAACATCATGTGATTGGGCTACATACTGCCCTTGCCTTTTTGGGTGGGACTTGCTGACATGGTTTGAGGACTGACACCTTACCCAATTTCTTTTACAGCCATCACAGTACATTAGAATTGTTCACTACTAATCATTTGGCCAATGCTTAGAAGGTAAAAGTATTGACCAGTTAGATGAGTATAGGTGTTGATGTGATGTCATAGAGCCAAACAGGCTATGAGGGGTCTTGTGACAATGTTATATTGGTTTTTTCTTATATCTCTGATATGTCTCCATTGTTGCCCCATTTTCTACCTCTTGCCTCAAACCGTTTTTTGTTTATCATTGTTCCCCGTTGGATACTAGCCTAGGACTGACTTCCCAATCATTTGATATATTGTGTGTTTTAGGTAGGTAAAAAAATTTTTGTGTTCTCCACTTGCTCACTTGTTTGTTTGTCTTGTTTTATTTTGTTATTTGACCGCGGTGTTTTGTTTTTGTTTTCTTTTGTTTTGTTTGGGTTTGGTTTTTTTTTTTTGATGCCAGGGATTGAACTCATGTCCTTGCACTTGCCAGGCAGGCACTTGTGCTGCTGAGCTAAACACCCAGCCTTATGTTGTTTGAGATAGGCCTCACTGTGTAGTTCCGGTTGGCTTTGAACTCACCGTGTAGCCTAAACTGGCCTTAAACTCACAGTGATCTCTTGCTTCAGCATCCCAAGTGCTAGGAACAGCTTATGTACCTTTAATGTTTAAAATAATGAGATCTACCTTCTTGAGCTAATACGAGGATTATAAGATGGACATGCTAAGAATTACTGCGTATGATTGTTATTTTGGTGATTGTTACCCAAATTAGAATGCTGTATCATATTTATACCAGAAGCTTTTGTCTGCATTTACTTTTATTTGCTCTGTAAGTCTCTCTAGAAAAATGTACAGTTATGTTTACCTTCTGATGGGCTGAGTATCATTTGCACCGTAAAGCATTCTCCTGATCTTCAGGGCATTCAGCAGTTGCTTTGCTGAGGCATGCATTTGATGCTGTTGGGCTGGGTTGTGTTAGGCTGACATGCATGTCTCCCTACACTGAAGTTCCTTCATGTTCCAGATTTTGCTTAATTTAGCTTTCAATCCTCAAAAGATTACACCCCAAAGGAGATGGCTGATTCACCCCTCTCTCTCTTTTTTTTTTTTTGGCACCGGGGATCAAACTCGCGACCTTGTGCTTGCCAGGCAGGCACTTATACTGCTGAGCTAAATTCCCGGCCCTGATTCATTCCTCTTAAGAACACATTTTTCTGTTTGTCACCTAAACTCTTAAAAAAAGAAGGTAAGAAATGCAAAGACTGGTAGAGGGGAAAGGGGTAAATAGAGAAAATTAAACAGGAACACAAAAGAGCAAGGAAAGAAATGCAGTAGTTTCTTCAGTTGTAAGATGTGCACTTTTCCTCACAAACCAGGTTTTTCCTTATAAAAGATTTCTTTATGTAACACAGTTTGTGACCTCCTAGAAAAGCCATTTAGGAAATCAAGAATGGTACTTCTTACCCATGGCGATGCCTTGCCTGGCGAAGAGCATCCTAGGAGCCCAGCTGACTCATACGCTGTGTGCCCTGGAGTTGGCCTGAGGTTTTTTAGATACTTAGGCTTTATAGTTTAACCAGGATTTATGATTCTTTTGCTTTAAACTATTAATCAGAATGGGCTTATTTCATTCTGAGTTATATCTTAGAATTGATCAATAATACTGTGTTACTTGAAAACCATTAAGTTTCTCACTTTGGAAATGGTTGGTAGCCAAAGACCAGTAGTGTCAGAGAGGAAGGCACAGACCCAGCCACTCATCTCTTCCCCTTGCAAACAAAAACAAAAAAATTCTTTTACCTTTTCTCCAGGTCATATCAGAGCCAAGTCCTTGTGGCAAAAACTGCTGAATATTTTATCTTTATAAGTTCCAGTATTATGACCAGAAATTTGATTCTAATTCCCACATTTATGACACAATTTTATCTCATCTTTTCTCTCTTAATCTATTGTAAAGGTTACCTCTTTTCTTATGTAATACTTGGAAATTAAAGAGACCACAAGTACTCATTTTATAAAGTTGAGAAGGGGACTGAATTAATTTTCATGCACTGAATGGAAGTAAATATTCATTCATGTTAATAAATTTATAAATTATTTTCCAAAATCACTAATAGACATTTCATGGCAAAGAAGATTATATTTACCATTTTTGTCAAGAACACACTGTATCTTGGTGAGTGATAAATACCTAGCGTGTTCTTTTCCCGTAATCTAGTAAGTTACATTCTCATGACAGCAAGCTCTAGTTTTGTATTATTCTTTGTTTAGAACCTATACAAAACTCAGTGTAAATTTCTTTAAGAATAGTGCTTCGAAGGTTCTTTTTCTATCTGAGTCTTTGAAACTTTCAAGAGAATACTGTGTAGTTTTATCAGTATTGAATATCACAGTCCAGACACTATTTGAAATCAGGCTTGCATCCTGTGGCTTTAGGAAATTAAAATGCAGTTACATGCTGGAATGTATTGAGCCTGCTGTGAAACATGGTCACTGGAGGTTTAAATGGCAATCTGTGAGAAACTCACCTCTTCTCTGGGGCCAGTTTTAGCTTTACATGACCCACATCCTGACTCAGACAAAATACAGAGCTTAATATGGATAATATTGTTAGTCGGTGTGGTGCTTTTTTTATATAGGCTTGTTTCTTCTCCCAGCTGTTATGTAGTTCAATAATTCTGCATAAGGCACAGCTGAACACCATAGGCCTCTGTGAAACAAGGGTGGCTTGGAGGCCAGTGCTGAATTCTGTAAGCCTCTGGAACACTCATCCCCACCTACCACACACCCTTGGTTGATGGTGTGGGTTTGTGGTTATTTGCTCAACTAAGAAGTCTGTGTAACAGTACAAAGCACCTGTGAGCCTATGGATGGAGAGGCTGACAAACAGAAGTTACTTAGGAAAGTCTAAAATTCATCTGTTCATAAATATGTTTTGTTTTTCAATTCAGAACTTCTGTTTCAAAGAAAGGAGTTCCAGGGTTTCTCCAATAATTTTAGATGTATTAGATTTTTAAAAAAACCATTAATTTTATATGTACAGCTTTTGAAAAAATTCTGTATCAGTTACTTTTTTCTTTGCTTAAATTATTTTTAAAAAATATTTGCTGGGAATCGTAGTGGAAAAATTGCCCAAATGCATCAAACCAGTACTAAGGGAAAAGGTAAAATGGCCCATAATCTCATGGTGCAGCAGTAAGGATTGTTAATATTTTTATGCTTTCATCTGGTCATTATTTTCTGTGCATAAATATGTCTTTAAAAAAAAACTAAGAGTGTTGTTGCATGCTTTTTATGTTTTTACTTGATACATTTGTGTAACTTGCCTTTTTTTTGTTTGTTTGGTATTAGAGATTGAGCTCACGACCTTGCACTTGGCATACAGTCTCTTATGCCACTGAGCTAAATCTCCAGTCCTGTTACTTTGCTTTTGAAAAGATAAAAACACTTTTGGTAAGGTAAAAACTACTTCGCCATCAGTTTGGTCATTCAGTAAACAAATGCTGCTACTTATAACAGGCATTTCCTAGTATAGATATTTTACAGAAAACCACCAGTGAAAGAGTAGCTAGTATGTTTTGTGGTTCATTTTAAAGCTGTGATAAACTGTCATTTAATTTGACTCATAATGTTGAACAAACAGTGTATTATTTCTCATTGCTACCAACATCCTTGGCTCTAGATTTATAAAATGATTAAATGAAATTATTACGCATCTGCTGCTTCTCAAGTGCCATCCTGTTTACCTTGTGTAGCTCATTTTATCCTCTGACATATTGGACATTTTGACATTGGGACCTATCAAATATTTGTTACAGAAATACAGCTTAAATTTGTTTTTATTCTTTTTTAAAATTTTTAAAAAAATTTTATTTAAAGAGAAAAAAAGCAAAACAAAAAAAGGGTGAAAATAATACAGAATTTCAAAAAAACAGTAAGAAATCACTAGTTGATAAATTACATATTGTCCTCATTAGAAATAGTTGTTCATGTTACGAAATTAAAGCATATGAAGTAGACATTCAAACAGTGAAGCTGCAAACAGTTCTGTTCAATTATCCAACAAAAATTTAGTAATACGGTTATCAATCCTACACACTTAAACATACATGCAGTTATAGCCTTTAGAACACTTTCTTTTCCTTCTTTTGCTTTTTAAGTCCATTATCTGTTTAGTTATACCATGTTTAAGCTTGCTCAGTACCTTACTGATCTGTTTTGTTGTTATTTTCTTTTTAATCACCTTATATAATTCTGGGGTTTTTTTTTTTTTTTTGAAGGTAGTAGAAATACAACAGAACAAAACAGAACAAAGCCAATTGAGACAGTGCAGTGAATTTGTTACAGAACCTCACAGCAAGTTACCTGTAAAACAGTAATAGATACCTTTGTATATCTTATTATCTTCAGAATAGTTGTCTAGTTAATTAAGTATAGCAAAATCCAACCAAAGACAGAACATTATAAAATAAATCGAAAGAGAATATTGAATAGAGCAAAACAAATAATCATAATGAAACAAAACTGAAAACAACACTTGCTTTCAAAGAGAAGATAGAGGAGAACCCCCATATTTGCTATGTTGCATACAGTCATCCTGCCAAGAGATGCTCAGACCTCTGTCCCCAGTTGCTAACGGGGATGGGGGTTGGGATGTTTATTCCAAGCCCGCGCACTGGTAGGTTCAAGAGACACTACAGTGTCTGCTCCTGGCTCACGCCAGAGAAAGGTGCTTACCAAGAGGGTGGGCGAATTGCTTCTTTGTGCAGGCTCCTGAATTCCGCGATTGGCCGTGGCCGGGTCTCGCTTGTTTTTATTCTTATTAAACAATAAAAAATGTTTATTCCAGTACTGGTCTATAATTTTTATAAATTCAGTACTTTTTTTAGTATTAATTTCACAAAGATTGATTGGGATAATTTGTTTCCACTTAAAATTGCAGTAGCATTTTACCATAGATTAATCTTGATTTTGTTCTCTTCTGTACATACTTCGAAATGTTTGCAACAAATTTTATCTGTAATGTGTAGTCATTATTAGTAAGGCTCCTAAATTTAAATTTGCTATAAAATAACAATACCAAAGTTTTTGCTGAGTGTTTTATGCATTATCCCAGGATGGATTATTTCTAGAACATGTCAACTGTTCACAGCAGTCGGTAAAAATCTAAGCTTAAACTTTTAGTTTCATCGCTTGAAGCTGCAAGCTGTGGGTTTTTTGTTTTGTTTTTTGTTTTTATGTTATTTTGAAGGGAATCTCCTTCTTGTCTTTCTTTTTTCTCATTTCTTGTCCTCATTTTTCATTCTAGCTGGCACCATTCCCTGGCATTTTTTCTCTACTTCTGTAGTTTCTCTAGTGTATGTTTATAGGTGGGTGTGGGAGAACCAGCCTCAGAAAGCACTGGGTCCTGTGTTCATTTGCCTGTTTCTCAAAGCCTGGCATCACTTCTTCAATGCTGTATTTATGTTCTCTCCAAAAGGGAATAGCAAGCCAAAATGTCATTTTAATCACAGGGAAACAATGCCTAGTGAAAAAGCAAATGTATTAAAACTCCCTGGGGCCTCTAAAGTTGCACTGTAATGATAATTTAAGACTAAGTGTATAGTATCTTTCCTAATAATTTCAGATGCAGGATTCAGCTGTTACTCTCTTAATATTTCTCAGAGTACAATTGTTTTCAAATCCATGTTTGAGGTTGCACTACTCGAAGTTGTTGAATGATACTGCTTGCTAGATTCTTAATAAACACATATTCTTTGTTGTAAATGAAGATGGTGATGCTTGGATGTACCCAGCTGGAGGTAGAATCAGTTGTATACTACCTCATGTCATAAAAGAAATGGATCTCAAAACAAGAAAATGTCCAGGAAATTGGGCTGTTATATTTGATGAATGTTGGAAATGGATGTTCATATGGAAATGCTAAGTGTCTGTTGTAGTCAGGGGTTGTACAGAGAACAATTAGAATAAGGACATGGAGTTTATAATATTATTTTTATGATGGTCACCCAGTGTTAACACAAGTTAATGCAGGAAATCTATCCACAACACCAAAGACATAGAATATTTAGTCAAGGGCCTAAATCCCATAGCATTGTCTCTCATGAGCCCAGATAAAGACCCAGAGCTCATGACAATGTCTCCCATGAGTCCAACTGGAGGTCTAGAGCCCACAAGAAGCCAGTCTCTTTTACAGATCCGTGCCAGGAAGGCCCAGAGGTCAGCGGTGGAAGCTAGGAAGTCTGTGCCAGCAGGGTGAAGGAGCTGTGCTGATAGGTTGAGGGTTCTATGCTGGAGCAGAGAAGTCACACTCACAACAAAGACCAGGGCTATCCTGAAAGCACCACAGCCATCCTCAGCGACACGGAGGCCCCGAGCTCCTCCGATGACAAGCATAGTTGAGTACATGCCAGGAAGCCAGTGTGACGAGTTCATCCTGGAGACCAAGCGGCACATGTCTTCCCCTCCGGAGCCAGGAAGCAATGCTTGATGTGAGGACCAGAGCTTCTCCAGGAGAACCTAAGGACTCAAACAGCAACTCGTAGGAGAACCCACAACACCTCAACGTCTCAACGCCATAACGCCTGAACGTTTTCAATACTCTTCCTCCGCGTTTCCATTTATGCTGGCAACTTTCCTCAGGTGAAACATCTCTGCTCAGCGCCATGCTGATGTAATCCAGCTGGCGTTAAGTTGACCACCAGTTCTTAATCCCTAACAGTGTCCGTACTTTTCATTTTACTCCCTAGCTACTTGAAAATCAGTTTATTCTATTATTGCTTTTTTTTTCATCTTGTGTTGAAAGATACACTTTCTTAACCCAATCTTGGCATACAGTTGATCTTCCATATTCACAGATTTTTCATCTGTAGAGTCAACCAACTACAAATCAAAACTATATTCAGGGGAGAAATTTTGCTAACTTTTGTTTCCCTGTCATTATTCCCCAAACAATATAATTTAACAACTTTATATAGCATGTAGAGTATGTTAAGTATTATAAACATTCTCAAGATTATAGTATAGAGGAAAATGTGTGCCTTGGTTATATGCAAACACTGTGACTTTAGTGAACTTTAATACGCATTTTTATTTTCATTATTCACTTTTTGGCCATTTTGATTTTGTCTTTTTTATTTTGTGAAAAAACCAAATTTCATAATATAAGACACTAACAATAGTTAATGCACTGTATATTATTATCTTCAAAGTATAGTACAAGAGGTACACAAGTTCTCTCTCTTTTTTTTTTTAATTTAAAAGAGAATAAAACAAAAGGGGGCAGTACAGAGCAGATCAGAACAGGACAACATAGGCAACACAGTACTTTACATTAAGTCAACTGGACATCAACAGTATCTAACACCATATCTCTTACTCTGCTATAGTTGAGCATAGTTTCAATTACAATAATATCAAACATAACACAATAGT
>PVJX010011907.1:0-51966 GCA_004027295.1 Dolichotis patagonum | reverse complement strand
TTTTCTCTCCTGGAATCCAGATGCTCTCCTTATGACCACCTTTGTCTTTGTTTAGCACTGTGTGTGTGTGTGTGTGTGTGTGTGTGTGTGTGTGTGTGTGTGAGACAGGGTCTCACTGTGTAGCCCAGGCTGGCCTCATACTCACAGCAATCCTCCTGCCTCAGCCTGCCAACTGCTGGAATGACAGTTGTTTACCACCACACACAGCTTTTGTTCAGCTTCTCAGCCCTTCTGCCTCCGGTCTATTATCTATTCCTGGCCTCTCCAGGGTGGCCGTGGGCACAGCCATGTGGATGACAACTCGGCAACCTCTCCCAGGAGTCCCAGGATTGTTCGTCTTGGTCCCCAGACAAAGAGGCTGTAGCTCAGGAGGGGAAACTGCTCACTAGCAACTGTGCATCACTTAGCCAGGACACCTGAGCGTCTGTGTCCTCCGGGAGCCATTCTCTGGGGACACCGTCACAGGGGGAGGAGCTCGTTCCCACCATTTCCAAACCCCAGGGGACCCTGAACCAGTGGCAGAACCCCTGGCCTTGCAGACAGCCGCTAAATCTTCCGCCTTTTGTATCGGGTATCGCTTTTTATGGTGTTCAATTATTTATGCTGCTCTGTTGAAAGCTAAGCACGTCAGGAAATTGCCACTAAAGGAAAGATAGGGAGCCAGTAGCACTCAGCGCTGATGTCTCCAGAGCTGCTGATCCATTAAACTTCTCTGCAGTGTGTGCATGTGTGTGCATGTGTGTGTGCGCGCGTACGTGCCTGTGTATGTATGTGTGTGCTGAGAGACAGAGACAGAAGTAAAGAGACAGATGAAGCCGGGTGTGGTGGTGCATGTCTGTGATCCCAGCATTCGGGGAGGCTGAGGCAGGAGGATTGCAAATTAAAGCCCAGCCTGGGCAATTTAATGACTCATTGAGATCTGGCTCAAAATAAAAAAATAAAACATAACCAAGGGCTGGGGACGCAGCTCACTGGAAAGGCCTCTGATCCATCACCGATACCAACAACAATGATGATGATTTGTTACTGGGGCTTGGTCACCCCACCTCTTCTGTGTTTATTTCCCTGGTCGATTTTTAGGCTCTTTGGAGGTGATTTCTCTGCATTTCAGCATAAAATACCATGGTATCTGTGACCATTTCAGGCAAGAAGGAGATGGCTGATGTAATGGCTTTTTTTAAATTTCAAACTCTTGCAAAGAAAAGCATATGATAAATAAATAGCATAAATTTTAGCTATAAACACAGTCAGCTGTTTATATAAATATTGTAGATCCGAATGCTTAGCCCTGCTTGGAGATGCCTTGAAATGGAAGGCCGAGCTTTGTCATCCACGCATGCCATACCTGGGAAGGCCTCCAGCGATGCGAAATGTCTTTTGCAGCTGAAGTGTATTTTTAAAAAATCTTTTAAAAAATAAGATCTATATCATACTTGATGATATGAATAGCAGTTTTGAAGAAAACAAAACATTATGACAGCAATTGCTGATTTAATATCATCCTTCTTAGAAGTCCTACCATGCTGTTTTTGTTCTACTACCATTGGTTCTATCACATTGTGTCTTATTGGAATTTGAATATGTGTGATAGCTCAAACAAATTTTTGTTTCTTTTCTATCAAAAATGAGATATTACAGTACCCATTGAACATTTTCTGTTATTCGGTTCAGAAAGCCCTGTAATTCTTTCACTCTATGCATGGCTTTATACTATTGTGTTATGTTTGATATTATTGTATTTGAAACTATGCTCAACTACAGCAGAGTAAGAGATATGGTGTTAGCTACTGTTGATGTCCAGTTGACTTAATGTAAAGTACTGTGTTGTCTATGTTGTCCTGTTCTGATCTGCTCTGTACCGCCCCCTTTTGTTCTATTCTCTTTCAAATTAAAATTAAAAAAAAAAAAAAAAAGATCTTGCTGTTTAAAAAAAAAATAGGGTCTTGCTGTGTAGTCCAGGCTGGCCTGGAACTCACTACGTGGCCCAGGCTGGCCATGAACTCACAGTGATCTTCCTGCTTCAGCCTCTGAAGTCCTCGGATGACAGGCATGAGCCACATCTGGGTCCAGCTGAGTTCTTTAGGGTGACTGAAAGGTGTGACAGTGGCCACAACCCCACATGCAGGTCTCTCCAGCATTACTGCCCTGCGCCCCAGAAACCTGGGCTATGAACAGTCTTAACTGAGGGCAATGCAGTTCATCCAAGCACTTATTAAAACTGTGCCTGTCTGTGATTTTTTTTTTTTTTTTGGTACTGGGGATCGAACTCACGACCTTGCACTTGCCAGGCAGGCGCTTAAGCCACTGAGCTAAATCCCCAGCCCGTCTGTGATATGTAAGAAAAAGAGGTTTAAGCCCGGTGTGGTGAGTTCTACCTTCACAGAATCCTAGGAACTCAGGAGTCTGAAGCAGGAGGACTACTAATTTGAGTCCTGGGAACTCAGTAAGATCCTGTCTCAAAAATAAAATAGCTCAGGGCTTCCCAGGTTCAATCAACAGGACAGCAAAAAGGAAGGAAGAAAAAAAGCAAAGGAAAGAAAAGTTGGCAGGAGAAAAGATGAGTCGATCCCGTACTAATAAAATATAAGTGAAGGAGCTGGGTGTGGCGGTGCACACCTGTCATCCCAGCACTCGGGAGGCTGAGGCAGGAGGATCACCAGGAGTTCCAGGGCAGCTTGGGCTACACAGTGAGTTCAAGACTAGGTGAGCTACATGGCAAGACCCTATCTCAAAAACCAGAAAAGGGAAAAGGACTGAGTGGCTGGGGATGTAGCCCAGAAGTGGAGCTTCTGTGGCATGTGTGAGGCGCTAGGTTTGATCTCTGGTTGTGCAAAAGAAAGAAGAAACAGCGTGGAAACTGAACCATCTCTATGGCTTCCATGTGCTTGAGCCCGCCATCCCCCCTCCCCTCCTGGGGAAAGCCAGCTGAGTTTGAGGGCTAGGGTGAAATTCAGACGCAAACCCCAACTTCTCCTGAGCCCACTTGCTTGGGAAACTCAAACAGTCTGGAAGTGGGTAAATAACAGAAATAAAAGAATGTTTTCTCTTTCTGTTTGCAGGGCTCAGGGTGGAACCCAGGGCTTCCCATGCCAAGCAGGGCCGCATCCCAGTCCCTCATTTCCTGTTGGATACAGTTGGGCTCCGGGCGCCAACGGCAGAGAAAAGCAAAGCAGATCTTTTGGAAGATAAGCGACGGCTGTCTCTGACCTGATCACCGCCTGCACTAAGAGCCTGCCAGGGCTGCCAAGTAACTCGCGCCGAGGACCAAGTATGCATCTCTCCCTTTTACAAACTGTATCTTCCTGTCAGAGCGCCCGCATTTTTGGCAGCGCTGTGGCGATGACCTCATTTGCCGCACAAGGTGTGGGAGAAAGAATTTCAGCGGCGGCACCTCTGAGGCGGAGATGGGGCCCAACCTGCCCCTTGGAATGTTACCTTCTTCCCCACAGCACTGAGCGTTTTTCCTGTCTTTGGTTTTTGGAAACAGGGTCTCGCTAGGTAGCCCAGACTGGCCTCCAGCTCACGGTGATCCTCCCGCCTCAGCCTCCTGAGTGCTGGGATGACAGGTATGCGCCATCCGTGGGCTTTCTTTGTTGGTTAATACTTACCTGGTCAATGTCCGTTTATTTGTCTGATGAATAAAGGGAATCTGGTGCTACGCTTAGAGCCAGAGGTCCCTCACTACGAGTCCTGGCTCTGTTATCACCGTGGATGGTGATGCTAAGTAAATGGAGGCTGAGGCAGGAGGATGGCAAATTTAACCCCAATGCATGTACTTTAGCAATTTACCAAGACCCTGTGTCAAAACTTAAAAATTAAAAAAGGGGTGAGTTTGGTACAAAGGCCCTTGATTCAGTGCCCAGTACCAAAAACAACAAAACAAACAAAAATGTTTAGTCTTTTTTTTCTTTTCTGTCCTTTTTTGGTTATCTTTTTGTTTTGAGATAGGGTCTCACTGTGTTGTTCAGGCTGGCTTTAAACTCAGTGCAATCTTCCTGCCTCAGCCTCCCAAGGGTGAGAATTACAGGTGTGCACCACCATCCCTGGGCTGCACTCTGTGCGGAGTGGGGTGAGGCTCAGCTCACAGGAGGCCGTCTCACAGCAGGGGCACTGGGCTGCCCACGGAGGTCTTCGGCACCATCTCCTCTCAGGGGAACCCGGGGACGGTTGGAGGAGGTCACAGCCACCTCAGGACTGCTGGGCCCTGGGCAGCCATGGGCCTGGTGCTCT
Source organism: Dolichotis patagonum (assembly GCA_004027295.1). Taxonomy (NCBI): domain Eukaryota; kingdom Metazoa; phylum Chordata; class Mammalia; order Rodentia; family Caviidae; genus Dolichotis; species Dolichotis patagonum. The sequence continues at coordinate 47,736 of PVJX010011907.1, read as the reverse complement.
GAGTGCTCTGTTGTCCTAGAATGGCCCTGTGTCCCAGGGCCTTGTGTCCCAGGGCCCTGCGGTGCCTGCTCTGTGCTGCAGGGAGCCCGGCAGGCTCTGGCTCTGCTGTGTGTCCTGCGCCATCTGTCACAGCCCGGGGCAGCCAGTAAACAGCAACTTGGTTTCCTGAGCTACAGCTTTGAGGCCGGAGCTGATGGCCCCGAGGCTGCTAGAGAGAAGAGGGGCTGTGCGTGCGGGCATCTGGCTGAGGTGCCGTACGCCCCCTCGCCATCGGAAGACCAGTGAGGTGCTGACCACGGACAGGGCTGGCCTCTCGGCCGAGACTCAGCGCACACTGTAAACAATGTCTCCAAGAAATCACCACCATTAAGCGACCACCACATTGAGGTCGCCCATCCTTAGCCGGGCGTGGCAGCACTGGCCTGCCATCTCAGCACTCGGGAGGCTGAGGCTGGAGCATCGCTGTGAGTATGAGGCCAGCCTGGGCTACACACAGCAAGACCCGGTCTCCAAAACAAAACAAAGCAAACCCTACGCATCCTTTTACTCTTTATAAAAATATTGGTGTTTCTTCTTGATCTGTTCCCCCTTGGGAACTTTGGGTATTTTCTGTGTGGCCCTCGGGGCCTGGGTGATCCCTGTGGTCACACTAATCTGCAGTGTGATTTATGCATCCCTTGCTACCCTGGTATTCATTTTGACATAACTGAGCATTGGAGGAGGAGAGGAAAAATGATGTCATTGATTTATTTTGCTATCGCCTTGAGGAACTTTAGAGAATGTGCTCTAGTGAGGTGTGGTGGCACATGCATCCCAGCATTCATTAGGCTGAGGCAGGAGGGTTGCCAAGAGTTTGAGATCAGCCTGGGAGATATAGTGAATTCAAGGCCAGCCTGAGCTACAGCATGAGATCTTGTCTAAAAAAAGAAAAGAAAGAAAGAAAAGAATTGGTGAGGTAACCAGATATGGGAGCATAAGGCTGTAATCCCAGCACTTAGGAGGCGGAGGCAGGAGCACTGCTGTGCATGTGAGACCAGCCTGGGCTACACAGTTAATTTTGGGCCAGCCTGGACCGTACAGTGAGACCCTGTCTCAAAAAACCGAAAAAATGTAAGACTGGGGAAGCTGGCTGGTTGTGTAGCTCAGTGATAGAGGACGTGTCTACCATGCTCAAGACTCAACTCTTTAAAAAAAAAAAGACAACGCAATGAAATATTAAAGAAGATATTGAAAGCAGCCTTGAGGACTTCCTGGTGAGCAGGTCCATGAATTTTGTAACATCTATTTCAGCTGATTTTCTTTTCCTTCCTTCGGGCTGAGCAGTTGAAGCTACCAAAGAAAAATCAAACTTTGTCCAACTAGAGGCTGGAGAGTATCATTTTCTGATGGGAGAGACTAACCCGTACTAAACCATCTTCAGGTTTTCACTGATTCCAAACAACCTTGGCATATGTAGTATCACTGTATATTCATTTCTATGAGTGAAACCAACTTACACCCTCTCTGTTAAAATACTTATCAGACCCTTAGTGATAATCAAAAAATAAATACCAGAAAAAACTAGAGCATTAATTGACCCTTCATAAAGCTCCTTACCATCATTATGTAATGTGATCTGCGGACACAGACATCTATAAAACAGATACTAATTAATATTTACAAAGATTGTACAGGAGCACAGATATTTTTGAGGCTTACCAGGGCAGAGAGACTTCTAGACTCCAAGTCCAAAAATATAAGTGGTAACTATTTTTAGTCCTGCAACATGATCCAGAGATTTAAGGACATTTGTTACCTGAGTCTGGTTAGGGGAATTGGAAAATACTGCACTCTGTGGCCTGGGAGAATCTGGCAGGGGCCTGCAGCTTTTGTTCTCCCAGAAGTAAAGTGAGATCCCGTAGGTTTTGTCCCTTCCAGCATCAGTGTGTGGCACTGGGAGTGAACAAAGACTCCGAGTGGGGATTTCTGTTCCCATGTGGGACAGCTGCGGCCTCTTGGGTGCCAGCGGGGAGGCTGGGCCTTCTACAGCAGATCAGAGAGGATCACGGCTCCCGTCTCCCACGAGTGGAGTGCAGCCCTTGCTTTGGCCCAGCTGCTGTGGTCCCGTCCCTGTCCCCTCTGCCCCGGCTGTTGTGCCTGTAGGCAGAGGATTAACGGGTGCTGCTGTAGAACTTTTATCCTGACTTGGTAACAATGGTCCTCACTCTACTGGGAAGTGGTGTTACCACAGAGTTTTCCTATGCATATTTCAAACTTCCTGTGTAAATGGCATTGTCCTGCAGCTCCTGGGACAGTTCATTCTTTTTTTGGGGGTGGGGAATAGCATGTCACTATGTAGTTTAGGTAGGCCTGAAACTCACAACAATCCCCCTGCCTCAGCCTCCTGAGTGCTGGGATTATGGGTGTGCACCAGTGCATCTGGCCTGACACCTGAATTTATATTTTGTAGGGTATGAGGTAAGGATCAGGTTTTTTAAAACCATATTGCTAAGTAATTATCCCAGCACCACTTACTATCATTTGGAGTTTAAACCAGCCCCACGGATTTGAAATGCCAGTACTGTCATATGTCACATTCCCACAGCCACATGGTCTATTTGTGGACTTTCCTGTGCTCCATTTATGTACATTCTCACGTCAGTAACGCAGCAGAGTTCTAATCAGTGTGGGGTTCTAGAGACTCTCACTAACTTATGGGTATGCTCATTTAACTATTTAATAGGTTTATCACTGTTTTTATGAATTTTTAAAAAGTAATCTATTCTGATGAAAAGAAATACTTTGTACCACCACACCTGGCCAACATTTTATATATTGATTTCGAATCCAAAAGCCTTACTGGTAGTAGGATGGCAGCCTCACATTAACAGACCTTCTTACATCATGGCTTCCTTGCCTTAAAGGAGAGCCCTCCCAGACCGCAGTAATTTTAGCTTCCTAGTAATCTGTGTATGACTGTGAAGAGATTCTTTTGTACAAAATCTGAAGATAAAGAAGCCTCCACTGTCAGTTCCTCGAGGAGAACTGCCAACCACTGCCCTGTTCCCATCACTGCCTTTCAATTTCTGCTTATTTTTTAAATTTTTACAATTCCTTTTTGAAATAGGGTCTTACTATGCAGCCCAGGCTGGCCTCTAACTCAGTGATTCTCCTGCCTCAGCCTCTGCAGTGCTGGGATTAGAGGTGTGCACCACCCGCCTGGCATCAGCCTCTGTTTAGACTGAGCTTCCTGGAGCACTCACAGAAGGGCAACTACCCTCTGACCCTCCACAGTGCTTGTCTCAGCACTACGCGAAGGGCTCAAGCGTGAGCCTCTAAACGGTGGCATCCGCCCATGAATCTGAGCTTCTGCTCATTAAACCTTTCTCTGTGGCTTCTGTTTTACCCTGGAGGATGGGAAGTAAGAACTAAGTTTCATGCTCAGAAGTAGCACATTCCCTTGACTCTTTGAAATAGTATTTTTCTATTTCTATGCATTTCTGCTAGTTCAGATAGCCTTTTCTTCACAGTTACTCTTTGCTTAATTCATTTTTTTTTTTTTTTTTTTTTAGACTGGCGATTTAGCTCAGTGGTGTAAGTGCCTGTCTGGCAAGCACGAAGTTGTGGGTTTGATTCCTGGTACCAAAAAAACAGAAAAGAAGGGCCAGGGATTTAGCTCAGCGGCCTAAGTGCCTGCCTGGTGGGCGCAAGGCCTCGGTACCAAAAAAAAAAAAAATTTTTTTTTTTTGAGACTCTGTCTTGCTATGAAGCCCAGGCTGGCCTTCAATTTGTGATCTTCCCATCTCAGCCTCCTAAATGCTGGGATTACAGGTGCTATTACTTGATTCTTATTTTTATACTTTTAAATTTTATTTATTTATTTGATTTTGAGACAGCGTCTCACTTTGTAGTTCAGGCTGGTGTGGAACTCACTGTGTAGCCCAGGCCAGGCCTTGAATTTGCAGCAATCCTCTTGCCTCAGCCTCCTGAGTGCTGGGATTACAGGTGTGCAGCACCATGCATCACCTGTTACTTGCTTTTAAAAAAATTTATTAACTGATACATAAAGGTATAAAAGCTTGCAGCCTGTGGTTGTACATGTCAATAATCTCAGTATTCTGGGAAGCTGAGGCAGGAGGACTGCAAATTTGAACCTGACCTGGGCTATTTGATGAGTTGGTGAGCAGTGCCAAGGCCCTACATTAAATCCATCCTGTCATAAAAAAGAAATTACAATTATACCGTATTGATGGAGTACCACGTTATGTTTGGATACATTGTGTAATGTTTGGATACATTGTGTAATGTTTCAAAGATTTACCATTATTATTGTTATCAGTAGCAACCCCATAGGACCCTAGAACTTGTTGTTCCTGCTCAGTACCCCTGGTCAACTTGTTCCTATCCTGGCTTTTTTGGGCAACGCTGGGGATGGAACCTAAGGTCTGATACTTGCTAGGTGCGCGCCCTACTATGGAACTACACCTCCAGACCAGCCCAGTTTTAAAATAATAAGTACATTTCATTCCTATTTTTGGGAAATGATTGCTTTGATGTAAGCCATGTCAATTCCTTTTGTGGGTTGATGGAGTATAAATTCCTACTAAAATGCACAATGGCCAATAAATATTGACTGATTAGAGAACCTCAGTGGCGGTGGTGGATTTTCCAGAACCATTAGTGTAAAAAATTTAATTTCAGTGTGGAAATGCTTGTAGGTCAGGCCTGTTGTGTATTGAATTGGGGGGGTGTGTGTGTCTGATTTCACTTTCCTTTTCTGCTAGTAAACCCCAAGCAGTTCACAAGCTGATAAAGTTGGGGCGCTTGGCACGCGCCTGACAGCTGCATCTCTCTTCACTGAATATGCTGTTTGATGATGTAAGCGCTCAAGCAAGCTGCAGAGGAAGAGTACAGCGGTGGCTTTCTCCCTGGAGCTGTCTGTAGCTCTGATCTCTGGCGCTCTTGGGCTCTGGATTGGAGGGAGCGGCCCCTTCCGGGGCACCTGAGGCGTGCTGGGCGCTCGGTTCCCCCGCGTGGGGACACAAAGCGCTTGGTCCCTCTCCTCCCAGCCCGCACGCGCCCACGGAGTCATGCGTTTCCATTACTCATTCAGCCTTTTCTCCCAAGGTGGCGTGTGGGAGGTGTTGTGCGCCGGGCCGATACGAATAGGCCGGGAAGCTCAGCCCCGCGCGCGGTTGCGTTCCGATCGCGCCGCGCCCCGGGACACGTTTTCCCAGCCCACGACGACTCCACGCACGGCTGCTCCCTGACGAATCCCGGCTCCCCCGCCCGCGTCCTGTCCGTCCAGTCCAATCCAGTCCCGCCCCGCCCCGCCCCACCCCACCCAGCCAACCTTTTGTCCCCTCGCAGTGCAGATGGTCGCGCTGCCGAGGCGCGGCCGCTGCCCACGACGTCCTCAGGGGGTCACCCGGGAGGGAACGCTGGGCCCCGCCTTCGCCCATCCCTCACCCCTGCAGCGGCGCCGGCTCCTCGGCCGCCAGAGGGCGCTCGGGTGTCTCCGCAGCCCCTCGCAGCATCCCCGCCCCTCCCTGGCTCCCCTGTGATTGGCCGGTTGCCTCTAGCTTTGCGCTCTGATCGGTCGCTTCCTGCGTCAGTCAGGGCCGCTGGGCGGGAAGAGGTGACGCGCAGCGCCCTGGCTCGGGGCGGTGCCCGTCGCCGGCGGCTGCAGGCGGAGTTTCTCTAGCGGCGACGCTGGGCAGTCAGACGGCCACGGTCCCGGGAGGCGTCCGTGAGGGCTCCAGCCGCTGTCAGTTCCCTGCCACCGCCGCTTTTGATGCCTGGCCGGATCGCTGCGTGATGGCGCGGCTGAGCTGCGCTGTGCAGCTGGCTGCGGCCGCGTCTGGCGCTGAGGTGCGTCGGTGCCCGGCCCCCCGCGCCCCCGAGCGCCGCGCCTCCTGCTGACCGCGCGCCCGCCCGCCTGGGGTCCGCAACGCGGCTGAGGTGAGCGGCGGGGTGGGCGGCGGTTGCGGTCGCGGCCGCCGGGGACAGCTCCGGGGGGTGGGGGGACGCGGGCGCGGGGCGGCGGCGGCGGGGAGCCTCGCCCTGGGGTAGGGGCGGGGAGAGGACCCCGGCTGGCGGCGACCCGGGCCCGGCGGCCTGCTGGGCTCGCAGGACCCGCCCGGACCCGGTGCCCTGAGCCCCGGGGCCAGGCCGTGCGTGGGGACCCGCCGTGCTGCCGGGCTGGGGCTGGGGCTGGGGCTCGGCGCGCCTCGCAGCTCAGGGGTCGGCGCCGCTGCCCCCCCAGCCCCCTCCCTGAGCCCAGATGGTGTCGGCTGGGAATGCGATGCCGCCCAGGTGCCGATGGAAGCAGAAAGGGCATCCTCGCGTGCCCGGGGTGGGGGCGACCGAGGAGGGTGCAAGTCCTGGCCGAGAGGGCGCGCCGGCCCGGACGGGGCGGGGGTCCCTGGCCGCCGGCCAGGTCGGGGCGGGGGAGTCGGTGTGGCCCGCGCCGGGCCGCCCGGGATCCCCGGCAGCCATATTGGGAGGATGAGCTGACAAATCCTCCGGGAGCCAAGTCCGGTTGCTGGAAGGCACCGAGTGACAGCCCCTGGCAGCTCTCGGGGTGACGGGCCGCGCCAGAAGCCAAGCGGTGGGGGTGGGGAGGCCGCCCGAGCCAGCCGGTCATTGTTCACGCCACACAAAACATCCCCGAGCCGCAGAACCGGCCCGAGCTCCCGATCATTTCTCCGCGGGTAGCATTCCCAAGCAAGCCGCCCCATCGAGGCTGCATTCATGTCGGGGTGGAATCCTGTAGTCATTGTTCCCGTCCCCGCCTTGCGGTGGGGAGGCCTGTCAGTGCCTTCCTTGCGCGTAGGCAGCCTGAGATTGCTGCGAGGCCCCTTGGGCTGGATGGAGGCCTCCGGTTATCGCAGACAGCTTTGCGGAGTAGCTCGGGCGTGCAGAGATTAAGTGAACTGGAAGGTTCTTTTGGTGGGGGGAGGCCCGCAACAGAATTTCCGAGGACGCAGGTTGTCATCTTTGTGGAATCTGGAGGTAGCTGAAATTAGACTGTCGACAGATCCCTTGCTCATAAATCTCTTGTTACCCTGGGCAGCTGCCGTGCCAGCACAGAACATGCTGCTTTGTGTCACCGTGTGTCTGAGCCCCGTGGAAGTGTGCTGATCAGGTTTGAGTAACTTAAAAGGTGATATCATGGTGGAGGCCTTATTTAAAGGCTGGCATTTGTCCGTTTGACTTAGTCATAATGAAACATTAGTGCATGTTCTCCTCTAAGAAATGAGGTAGTGTCTTCTAATTTTGCTGCTATTGTGGTTGGATTATAAAGTGAGGGTGTCAGTGTTCCGTTTGAGGAAGGAATGTGACGTCTGCACTGCTGAGGTCTGCACCTAGGCAGGCATGGTGTAGCAGAACTGGCAATGATCAACAACTGGTTTCAGAGTGAGCCTGTAAATCTGTCTTTTCCTGCATCCTAGGTCCAGCTGTCCCCTTGGGGTGCTTCTTTTTCTTTAATTCAGACTCCATTTCCCCTCCTGGCTTTGTGGTGCTGGGGGTGGAACCCACTAAGCAAATGTTCTCTCACAGAGCTTCTAGGTTCTCAGTCCATTAACGCCCATTTCTTAATAAAGTCTAACTTCTTAAGGTGAACTAGTTAAAATTTTTTCTGCGTATGTTTTAGGTCTTAATGTAATCTTTATCTTTTGATTATATTCTGTAATCTTTATCATTTGTAATCTATCATTTGTAATCTTTTGTAATCATTTGTATCATTTGTAATCTTCATCATTTGATTAAGAACTAGTGTTTTTTTGTGTACATTACTGAGAGAACTACCGAATGTCTGTTTTATAATTCCATGCCCCAAATAAATGTTTCTAAGTTTTTAATATTTGGAGTTCCTTTACTTGCAAAAGATCCAAGGAACTGTGGTTAAATAGTTTCATCATTTGGCGAATGTGATCTGCTCATGATGAAGCTGATGTGGCGATTAGCTAAGCAGCGGTGTGCTCATCAATGTTTCTCCAGAATTTACCCCGCTATGTTCAGCTTCTGATGCTTAGGACATTGTTTTCCTTTGTGAGATCAGATATCAACTCAGTTTTCCGTTTTTCCTCTCCAAATAGTTTTTTCCTTTTCAAGAACAGATATGAATGTGGTTTTCCTTTTTTCTCCTGCTTTTCCCACTTGGAACCTGGGCAGGGAATTTGTGCACGAGAAGAGTCTGCCACCGTCATTCGCAAGGCCAGTGCTTTCTAGCCCATTTTTCTGCCCTGGTCTTGTCCTGTGTACGGAATCAAGGACAATAATGGGCCCCGCTGGCTTTGTAAACCTGTTCCCAGGGCTGCTTATCGCAGCAGGTCTTTCCTAGGAGTGAGAGTATCGCTGTGGTTTTGCAAACAGACTGGTGAAAATTCACAGCTTGTGATGTGTGGGGCCTACTCTGTGCAGTTCTCTTTAAAGAGGCCTTGTTTGAACAGATAGTGATGAGCTTCTGTACTCCGTAAAAGAAAATAAATAGATGTGATACTTCTAGAACTTTTCAGAATGCATGCTGAAAGATAAACAGGTGTGACTGATAAGAAAGCCCCACTGTGTTATCTTGGACTTTCCTGTGAGTTGGACTTTTTTGGTCAGCAGCCCAGTGATTCATTTTTACTTACTTTTATTATAGTTATTGCCAGTTGGCTGAGATTGCAAATGTTTATTTATTCATATACTAGGGATTGAACTCACAACCTTGAGCTTGCCAGGCAGGTGCTTGTGCCGCTGAGCTATATCCCCAGCCCACAAACGGGTATTTAGTTCTTTGCCCTCAAGGACCTTAAACTTTGTGGTATGAGTACAGCAGGACAAGACCAACTCACTTCTCTCATTGCAGTTGACCATGCCATGATAGTTTCCCTGATTTTCAGGTAGAACTTTATTGTTCTTTGTAACATAGTACTTCTTACTATCTAATACTCAGCTGATGCATTTATATTGTCTTGCAGATATATGTATATATGCAATTTAAGTACTGTGACTGTGTCTGATGGGCTTAATTTTTTTATATTTAACATCATGTTGTTTACACCAAAGCATGTCATTCACCTGTATGTCCTCCACCACTGCCATTGAATCTTTGCTTAGTTTTCCCTTTCATTCAATTTATTTATTTACTTAGGCAGTGCCAGGGATCAGACACTGGGCTTGCACATGCTAGGCAAGTGCTCTACCACTGAGCTGGACCCCAGCCCCATCCAAAGTTTTGACATCAGTTTGGCAGATGTTACTGTGTAAATAAGCAACAACAGTAATGATACGCAGAATGGCTTACTCATCCTGAGTACTTCCTATGTGTCAGGCTCTTCTCTAAGCACTTTGTATTTATTAACTCATTTAATCTGTGGACAGTCATGTAAAGCAGCTCCTCCCCATTTTTTTCAGATGAAGAAACTGAGTCAGAGCTGAGGGTGTGCTCTAAGATTGATGGAGCTAATAAGCACTGTGCAGAGTTGTGTAACTCTGCAAGCTGTGTAACAGTTCTGCTCAGGGAGACCTTGGCCTGGTCCTGATGAGGAACTCGGTATTTTTTTTTTTTTTTAAAGTAACTTGGTATTGTGGCCACATCTTCTACCATGTCATTACTTTTCTGATTGGATTCACCTTCTGATCTTAAACATCGATAATTTACAGCTTATTTGACTTGTCTGTGTTCTTCCCCTCAAGCTTCCTAGGCCTTCGGTCACTTCCAGATTTTACTTTGGTTCTTTTTTTCCTACGCTGTAACCTCTGGTCCATGTTGCTTCAGCTGTTTTCTTTGTTTCTTTCCTTATTTTTTGGACAGGGTCTTGCTGTGTAGTCCAGGACTTGCGCCCTGTCTCCTGGGTGCTGGGATTGCAGGTGCCCCCCCCCAGCAACGCTTCACCTATTTTTGGAGTTTTTATTCTTCCTCGTTGGGCAGGACCCACTGTGCAGATGACAGCTGACATCATGCCTGCTGTCCCAGCCCTCCGTCCCAGCCCTGTGTGGTGGAGAAACCACACAGAACTGGAGATCATTGGTGCCAGCCTCAGCTGGAGTCTCCAGGCCTCGCTTGAGTGTGTCTTTGTGGTCTGTAAAGCAGTTCCCTCTCTGAGTCTCCACACAGTCTTGGCCACTTCCCACGCTGGGCAGAAAACTTCGCTCACCACCTTGGAGGAAAAGAGGGTGTGCACTCCCTGAGCGTCCCCTTGCTGCTTACCGATTTCTCAGCCCCGACTCCCACTGCTCCTTGGCCTGCTCTGGATGTGAGCACCTCTGGCCTTCAGACACCTGCTGTGCCGGCTACCCTGGGTCCCTCACGTTCTCCTGTCTCCCTTCAGCTTGACAGGCACAGTTCCGCTGTGGGACCCCTGTGCCAGCTGCTGCCTATAGTGCTGGGTGGCTCCTTTGCCTCTTTCCAGTCTGCTCCAGCCCCTCCGCCCCAGCAGGTGACCCTCACTGCTTTAGGCACCTGCACTTGCCTGTCCCCATAATGCTTATTACTTTATAGATAGTTTGTTGTTATTATTTTGGTACCAGGGATCAGACTCATGACCTCATGCTTTGCAGGCAGGTGCTTATGCTGCTGAGCTAAATCCCCAGACTTAGTTTATTATTTTAACCCCTCCCCCAGTAGTATGTGATTTCCTCCATGATGAGGACATTTAGCATTTTATTCATTGATTTATTCCAGGAACGCCCTGTCACATTGTAGTACTTGATGTATTGCCTTTGAGTAAAGTGTAGAGAACTGCAAGTCTTTTCTATGAAAAAAAATTATTGGAGGGGAACCCCCTACCCCCCACCCCCATGGTACTGAGGCTTGACGTCAGGGCCTGCATGTGCTAGGCAAGAGCTCAGCTATTTGTCTGCACCACCACCCCCTTTAAAAATTTTTTATTTTGTATCAGGTGTGGTAGTTCATGCCTGTATTCCAGCATTCTGGAGGCTAAGGCAGGAAGATAACTGCAAATTTGAGCCCAGGCTGAGCTATGTAGTGAGTTCAGGGCCAGCCTGAACTAACTAGTGAGAACTTGTTTCAAAAAAATGTTTTTTTGCCAGAATCTCTAAATTGCCCAGGCTGGCCTCGGCCTTGTGATCCTGCTGCCTCAGCCTCCTAGAGAGCTGGCATTACACAGAGGTGCCACCGCACCCAGCCGTGGAGAAAGCCCTCTTCGCTCCTCTTGCCACCTTTGTTCCTGCACACTGCGCCTCGTTCATCACTGCGAGTTCTGCTGACCTGGTGGTTTCCTCGCCTCCCCAGTGCAGAGGGACCCCGGGGGCCGCTTCTGACATGGCACTTTCTCACTGGGCAGGGGACATTTCGTGCCCCTGCGGTACTGAAAATGTGGCTCCCTCGGCCCCCTCTGCCCTCACACTTTTGGCTGCCTTTTTTTTGTGGGTGCCGTTTGTCCACTGTTCACGCCGATATGTGACACTCGCCAAACCCAAGGCTTTGTATCACATTTGAAGATTTATCGTGTTGTGTTGTTTGGTTTTTGTTTTTAGGAAGTAGAACTCACAATATAGTGGGATAGACTATTTAGGACATCTTCATTTATTTTTAATTTATACTGTTCACTGCTTTATTTTTTTCATTTACTGCTTCTGGAGAGGATTTGAGTAGCTTACTACAAATACCATATAAACACTAAGACCATTAAAGTGTAAGAAATGAATCTAATAAAAGGAAAATGTACAAGTGCAATTTGCCTAGGTTAACGTAGTTATTGTAATGTAGTTCAGAAACTTTTGGAATTTAACCAGAGTGGCGATGCATGCCTTGGGAGGCTGAGGCAGGATAGCCATGAGTTCGAGGCCAGCCTGGGCTACATAGCGAGACCTTGTCTCAAAAGACAAACAAACAACAACAATGAAAAAAAACTTTTGGGAGTTAGAGTGAAAGGAGAAAGACAAATTATACAGTTTTCATTCTGGTAAAAAAAAGTCTAATGACTCTTTAAGTGAAACTTTTTTTTGGGTTTTAAATTCTAAGAGAATAGGCATCTGGATATAAGAATTGTGCTCACCAAGTGTTTTCGGTGTGAAGGGAAAGGAAGACATTCTTCAGAGATCTCTTTAAAAAGTAATCCGCCTGCATTCTAACTGAGAACATTGGTGGTGCATGCCTGTAATCCTGGCACTCAGGAGTCAGAGAGGACTGCTGTGGGTTCCAGGCCAGTCTCAACAGTGTAGTGAAACCCTGTTTCAAAAGGACAGAAACAAAAACTGAGAACATGATGTGAAAATATAATAAAACTAATGTGGTTCAGGTGTATGATTGCGTGCAAAAGTTCCTCTGAATACCCCAGTGTCATTCAGCCCGGGAAAGGCCTGCAATCCTTGTGTGCTGTGTTGTCATCTAAAAGAGGACATGCCTGTTACACTTGGAGCACCAGAGTGTCGCAACCACTTCAGCACCTCTTGACCTGCATACCTGGCCACACGATGAGCCGCCTCCCAAGCTGCTGAGGTGTGGTCAGGAGCAGACTTGAGAAATATGTGTCTTGACTGACACCCAGCTTTAGTGAACTTTTGTACTGTGCCATTTCTCCGCCATGGCTGTCACAGAATTCATTTCAGCCCAGACGGGTCTAGGAGAAAGTGTTGTTGTTCCTTCTGATGGTGAAGGAATGAACATCCCTGGAATGTTGGAGTTTTTGGTGGAGTGGATCTGACGGGTGAGGGTGGGAAGGAGGGGGAAGGAAAGAAAACATTACAGAAGAAAGTCTGTAGAAGGTAGTCAGCTGTTAGCGGTAGCTGACTTACTAGACAGCGCGTCATACTGACTGCCCAGGCTCTCAGTTTGGGCTGCCTGAAAAGTTTGGGAAGGAAATGAAAATGGGCCTGTGGTTGTGGTGTTTCTCAGGGTCCTCAGTTTGTGAGAATAAAAGCCTGTCCGCAGGGAGGAAGAGGACCCTTGGCTTGGTGGCAGAGGCAGGAGGACACGTGTCTGAGGAATTGAGCAAGGCTGTCAGGTTGGCTGAGACAGTGCTCGAGCTGCCGGCATGGGCCGAGTGTCCGCACGCTGAGGGGTGGCGGGCTTGGTCTGTCGGTCGCTGTGCAGCTTGGTGGGCACAGCTGGGGCACAGAAAACAGTTCACTAAAGTGAGCCTTTTGGTACCTTCGCTCATGGCCCAAGGCTGGTTTGTAATCCAGAGTCAAAAGATCAAGAGTAGGCAAATTCTTACCAGTTTGGGGACCTTTTTCTTTTCTTTTTTTCTTAAGTATAGCCGTGGTCAGTGTTAGGTCCTAAAATTTGTTTGGTCCTCCTGGGAAATATAAGAGACATGCAAAAATATCACATGAAGATTTTTTTGTAAGGTCTCAGAAGGAGCTTTGTAACTATACAAATCTATTTTTTGGATATCTACTCTTTAAAATACTCATCCTATTAAAATGCAGTTTAGCAGAACAGGTTGGCTTTTAGTGGATTTCTTGTTGATGTAAGTTTGTTGCTGAGTAGCAAATCGTGCTAATATTGAATTTGAAAGACTACATCTTTTGGTAAAAATGTATATCCTAACAAGCTGGTATTGAACAGAGAATCAGTGTGTGAGAGTTAACTGACTACGACACCGTGAAATAAATCAAAACATTAGCAGCATCGTGACTGTCTGTTTTGTAGTGGAGGTCTTACTGAGTCTCAGTCTCTTAAATTCCCGTGCCACTGTGCCTGGCAGTAAACAGTTTGGTGGTTGTTGTTATTATTATTATTATTTTTTTTTTGGTTTTGCTTTTTAATTTTTTAAACAATTTAATAGGGCAGTTTTTAAGAAGTGAAAAACTATGAATTTTGACTCACGGATAGGCACAGGGCTAGAGCTGCAGCTCAGTGGTGGAAGGCTTGCCTAAAGACCCCGGGTTTGATTGCTAGTGCTGGAGAGGTAGCACTTAAGGATTGTGTGAGTTAATGCTTCCTGCTTGCTGGTGACATCTGACTTTGTCCTTGAAAGATAGACTTGTCAAGGGACATTGGCATCTGCGTATATGGCGCAGAGGACGGTGGCTGGTGGAGAAAAGGCAGGCGGCCGAGTTGAAGACTGGAAGCAGAGATTGGGGACGTAGGTCGGATTCAGTGTGAAGTTCTGTTCCAGCGGTGTGGGAGACGGCGTGGGAGAGGGAGCAACGTGCACTAACCTCTTGTTTTAGGAATCTAATCCTGGCTGTTTTCTGTAGAAAAGGAATATGACGAAAACAAACCAATCAAAAAACTAAATCAATTCGTCTTCTCTTTAGACTCCTTGTCATCTGAGAGACGGGAATTCTGAAAGGTCAAAGTTAAGCAATTAGGAAAAAAATAACACAGCACTCAAATGACTTCAAGTGCAGTGTTGCGTTGTCCCTTTAATGTTAGTGAGTGCCCCTGGAAGTTTTGCACTGTTCCGCGGTGCTGATGCTTTTATTATATGTCAGAAAAGTGGTCAAGGAATAGTAGAGCTGACACTGTGTGAGTGACTTTGAGTCCACATTTTCTACCTGTGTGTCTTTCCTGGCTCTTCAGAGCTAAAACAGACAAAGTTTTTTTTTTTTTTTTAAATACTAATTAGTATTGTTTTCCTCCCATTTATTAGAAATATTCTGTAATTATTATTACAGAAGTTTACTGGAGTTTCAAGTTGTTTTCAGACTTACATGACAAGTAATTTTTTTTGCCTGTAAAAGAAGCATGGAATTTTGAAGTTGTAATTCTTTATAGAAGAGATATTATTTGTACTGAAGGAGGCTGAGGCAGGAGGATTGCAAGTTTGAGTGTTACTTGGGCAACTTAGACATTGTCTCAAAAAAAAAAATGGCTGAGAATGTAGCTCAATGGTGGAATCCTACTGGGTGTGATCCCCAGTACTGAAGAGGGAGGAAGGGAGAGAAACAAGAAGAGAGAGAGAAGAGTGACGGAGACAGAGATAGAAAAAGACAGAGAGAAACAGGGCCACAGACTGTTTATAGTCATAGGGAGATAACACAGTAGCTCTATAATCCACTGTAGTGCACTTAAGTAGTTAGCAATTACTGTATAAAATTTTAGTTCACTTGTGAAGGTAGAATACACAGTGGTCTGCACTTTTAGCATAGGAGAGTTAAACCAAAAAAATTGATATTTAGATTCACATTGTTGCAGGAAAGTAATTTTAAAATATGTGATTTCCAAAGAGGATGACTATTACATTTAACTAGCAAGGAGTTGTAAATCAGCCTTTTCTTTTTGATGATATGATCTCTTTTTTGAAACAACTTGTATGTTTTTATTAATACCACTTAAACAGTCTCTTGACACAGTAGGAATTCAACAACAAAATAACTATATTCCAGACTCTGTCCTGATTAAAAACTTGACCAACATTGTGTTCTTTAGGGAGTACAAAATCTGCAGCAGCAACAAAGTAATTTATTCTGCCCAGGGTAAGGTCAGTAAGTTGAAAGATGTTAAGTAGAGAAGCAGCTGCAAAAAGTTTAGTTAGGGCAGTAGAAGAGTCCGCCAAGGCTTTCGGGTTCTGTAAGTGAGGAGGTTCTGGAAGAACCTTTGGAAAGAACGGGAGAGGAGGGATGCCGAAGTGATGGGTCCTGTCGTGGTGGCTAAGGGGAGGAGGGGGACTGGCACACGGACAGAAAAGCATGCCGTGGTTCTGGGAGCCCTCTGGTGAGGTGAGTGGGTGGCGGCTCGGGAACATGGGTGGAAGGCAGGATCTTGTGAACGTGTTACAGTAGGTAGTTTCTGTATAGAACATGTGATTGCCGGTGTGAGGCATTCAGGCATTTCTTGGTAGACAGCACAGGGAAATGCTCTTACATACTTCTTGGAACTGGGGATGGACCTGGGCCCTCACGAGTGCTAGGCAAGTATACCTGAGCTTCACTGGCTCGTCCCCGCCTTTGAGACTTCTCACTAAGTTACCCAGGCCGTCCTGGAACTCGGAACTTGGAACATGTGCACGGAATAATGCAGGAGCCTGGCTAGACCCAGAGGACCTCGGCTTAGGTCTTGATCCTGTCGGCACTGGGGAAGAGGGAACTTGGAATCCTGCCTCAGCCTCCCAGCTAGCTAGGCTTTCTGGCAGGTGCCACTGTGCCTGGCCACTCTGAGGACGTGTAAGTGGACAATAAACGGAATAGAACTGTACTTCAGGAAGATGAATATGGCAGAATGTGTAGTGTGTAAACAGAGTAGATGGAAATGGGAATATTGTTTAGCAAGAACGGGATAGGAGAAAAAAATCAAGCTGGTTAAGGAGGTCATGGCTGAGTGGTATTGGTGACCCAGTGGGAGTGTGATAGTAGCAGTGGAAAGAGATTTTATAGATGGAAGCCATGTAATTTGGCAACTAATTAGATGGATAGAGGAAGCAAGCTTTTCAGTCTGTGGGAACAGAATGGTGGGAATGCTAAACAGAAAAGAGGCCAAAGAGCCTGTATTGTTTGTGGGAGAGCTATTTTGGCTTTGGTGTGTGAGGCCAAATGAAGTGCTGGCAGGAAAGCTAGGTACGGAATCAAGCTGCCTATTGAAAAATGAATGTATAGGACGTTAGATGCTGGAGATACTAGTGTTTTGGTTCCTAGCTACAAATGTATAAAGAAGCTTCAGCTTTTGTTTTGTTTGCAAGTCAGAAGTATTCAGTGTTTTTGTAGGCCTTGGGTAGAATACAAAAAGAAATTTTCCTAAAATAAAAAATTAAGTACAGTATTCTGTTATTACCAATATTTTGTAAGTCTTGTTTCTTCTATACCTGATTTTCTAAAATATGTATTTTAGCAGATTTTCTTGATTGAAAACTCATTGCATTTGATTGATGAACTTGTCTCTCATAACTCCTCCCTCTTCACTTAGGCTGTTTATTTAAGGAAACTGGCTGACTTGTTCTGTAGATTTTTCTGTGGTCTGGGTTTGGCTAATTTCAACTTTGATGTGTCGTCTGAACTGCCTCCCTACTCTCTGTCTTATAAACCAGTAGTTGGAACTAAGATTTGCTTTCTTCCAGGAGTGGGCCAAGAATATTTCCCAGGTGGTGTATTTCCTGTGTAGCATAGCCGATCATTTGGTTCAGGTGTTCTTGGCTTAATTTATAATATTCCCCTATTGGCCTTTCATGTGGTTCACTTTAGTAGCCAATGATGATTTTGCAGAAAGCCTTTACATCGGTAAGCCTTTTAAAAGATGACATTCAAATGCATTGCTTCTGCATTTATTAGCAAAAATTTTTTCTCTAAAGAAGAACCTCCTCTCAGTGACTGATTATCCTGGAATATTTTATGTAAGTCATACAGACTGGGTGTATATTCAGTTCTTTTGTTTTATTTGCTGGTTTTCAGAATATTGATTTTCTTTTGTGTGCTGGGAATCGACCCAAGGCTTCATGTGTGCTGGGCAAATGCTCTGTGCCACTGAGCTACGTCCCAGTCCAGGACACTAAGATTTTCTAAGATATTGTTATGAACTCATGACTTCACATATGTGGTGTTTTCAATCCATTTGCAAGTTTTTTGTAATCCTCTTAATTATTTTGGCCAGTAGGAGCGCCTATAAGTGCATCTGTGTTGCTTTGACGTGATCTCATTCATTCTTGGCATATTTTTGCTTTTTTAGCACACTGAAGTACCCTAGGATCATCTTGAAATTTCTTTGCCCATACTTGAATTTCACCATTTTTTCAAGGAGGTTCAGGGAGATTTTTGAAGGAACAAGATTTTACTTTGGGAAGCTGTTAGCAGGGCGAGACAGAATGCAGCCGTGAAAAACGACAGCCGGGCTCTGTGAGTGCTGTGGGGAAGGCCACTGGTTCCTGCAGGGTTTGGAAGAGCCTTTGGGAAGCGGGGAGCCGGCCCCGGCAGCCCCCCGGGGAGGAAGCACACACCTGTGCACCCACAGCAGAGGAGAAACAGTGAGGGGCGTGGGAGGACGAGCAGGACGCGAAGGAGCCTGGCCAGTGGGAGGACGAGCAGGCTGCGAAGGAGCCTGGCCAGTGGGAGGACGAGCAGGACGCGAAGGAGCCTGACCAGACACGACCACCGCCACTGGAGGAGCGGAGGCTGGTTCCTCGCTGAGGGATGAGGGAGGCCGTGCTGTGGAAAGGTTCATCTTGCAGCGCGTGAAGCCTCGGCCTAACACTGCGGTTCTTGGCTGGGATTTGCAGCCACATCTCTGAAAAATTAAAGACAGAGTGCCAGACCAATGCTTAAATCTGCTGAATGCTGGACAGGGGGAGTCTAGGCTCATTTGCTTTGCAAAAGACCCCCGTGTGATTCTGTTTTGTGAATGCCCATTAGAGGACTATTGAGCCAGAAACTAAAGCCACAAAGAACAGTTCATTCGTTTTAAATATCCCAGGCGTGTGGTATGAAGACATGGGTTAGGGTAATGGCAGTGAAGAGGTGGGGAGACAGCAGTGCAGATTTATGTCTGTTAAGTTTCCATATACTTTAGTGAATTATGTTAATACTAATGCAAGGATTCAAAGGGGGGAGAAATCAAGTTGACCCCAGGTCTTCTGTGTGGGAGCCTGGGAGAATTACATGATAGGAGTGGGAAACCTGACAGATTCCTAATTTGGGGAGAAGATAATGTGTTTTTGGACATGGTGAAAGCTGAGAGAATAATTATGTATCAAACAGCTTGAGGAAGTTGAAATATGTTTCTTTTTCCCGAACGCTTCCTGAATTATTTTGCGTAGTATTCAACTAGTGTTTGATTTCATAAATGTGATCATAAAAATATATGACGTATTAAATAACTATCAAATGTAAAATGGGGAACAGACTGGAAAAAATTGGTGCATTTGTATAAAGATTAATATGAAAATTGTGACCATTTGAAACAAAATTCAGCAATCTAAGCAAAGGTTTTTAAATAGGTAATTCTTCCAGGGCATGGTGGTGCACACCTGTAACCCCAGAACCTGAGAGGCTGAGGCAGGAGGGTCACTATGAGTTGGAGGCCAGCCTGGGGTATGTAGTGAGTTCAAAGCCAGCCTGAACTACATTGCAAGAGCCTGTCTCAAAAAAACCAATAAATAAATAGATAATAGATAATTCTTGGAGCTAGACAGTGTGATTCATTCCTTTACCAGACAGGTCAAGTGTCCTTCCGAGTGCTAGCACACAAGACAGGAGCTCACTGCAGTGTGGTATGGTAGGAGAAAGAGACAGTAGAGATAACCAGAATTTCATACACTTCTGATGCCGTTAAGATAGGGAGCTGGCCATGGTGGCACACACCTGTCATCCCAGCACTTGGGAAGCCACGTTCAGTTCCTACACAGGCAGTTTAGTGAGAACACTGTCTCAAAAGGAGGAGGAGATGGAGCTGTGGCAGACAGCACCAGTACAGAGGGAAGGAAGACAGGGGAATTTGATAGGGCAAGGAGGAGGAGAGTGACTTTGGAGCTTTGTTTTGTTTCTTTTTTTTTCCTTTTTTCTTTTTTGCCTTTCCCGTGGGGAAAGCATTGGTGTTGTTGAACTGCTGAAGGTTAGCATTTTTAATCTCTGCTTAATTATGTGGAAACATTTGGTTAGATTTACATTCTGCTGGCTTCCTTGGTAATTGGACTCATACTTTTATTTTTTAGGCTTTTCTTTTGTTTGGTTCTTCTAGAAAATGTTTATGTAATGGATTTCTTCCTAACTAGAGAGATTAGTTGTTTCTTGTGGATTTTTTTCACAGTTTAGTATAGGTTTTATTCTTTTGGAAGGGAAACTATTGCTTTAAAAGTGTCAGCATTTTTCTTGTGGCTTCTTTACGTGCAGTTTGGTTCTGGTGTGAGTCACTGGCGAGTTGGAGATAGGACCTGCTATCTTTAGGTTCTCAGGTATTCCCTGTATCAGGTACAGTTTGTAGGCTCATTTGGAAGGGAAGTGCAGTGTGCAGCTGTTTTCAGAGCTAGGAAGTCACTGAGTAACTGTTAGAGGAGTGGGTAGAACTCCTGTCCTGCCCTTTAACTATCATCATGTAACTGAATGTTTCAAACTGTAATTAAAGCACAGAAAGTTCAATGGATTTCTCTAAAGGAAGGTAGAAAGGAGTTCCCAAATGGAAAGCTTCTATGTAAGAGACTTCTTCAGCAGAAGTCGGGCATGGTGTTGTACACCTGTAATTCCAGCGTTTGGGGAGACCAGGGCAGGGCGACTGCCTCAAGTTCAAGGCCCACCTGGACCACACAGTAAGGCTGCACTGCAGAATGAGACCATTTCAAAATAAAAAAGGAAGAAAGAAAGAAATTTCTGCAACAAAACCGTTTTTACATAGTACTGGAAAGTGACCTAGAAACACAGAAAAGATAAATGCCTATAGTGTAGTTCTAAAAATTATTATAAGTTTAGAAAGATTTAGGAATGAGAAGGTACAAATAGAATAGGAAAACAAATTTCAGTCTTTAATATTTGATAGCTTACTGCTGGGAAGACAAGGTTTGCAGGGGAGAAGAAGATGAGGATTTTAGAAATGGAAACAAATAGAATGTAAAGTCGCCGCCTCTTCTGCTTTCGTTAGCTGGTGTGTCCTTTAATTCTAACTGCGTTGTATGGAACTCTTCTTTTCAAAGGAGACTTGATACTACTTCAGAAGAAGATTTGATTCCTGGTTTCTGGATTGCGTCCATCACCAGGCCATCAGGATGTCGGGAGCCTCAGTGAAGGTGGCTGTCCGAGTGCGGCCCTTCAATTCGCGGGAGACCAGCAAGGAGTCCAAGTGCATCATCCAGATGCAGGGCAACTCGACCAGTGAGTACCCGCTGGACGCCCTCCCCTCCCTCCCCTCCCCTGCGTCCAAAGTGAGCGCTGTGGGTCAGCTCTGACCTTATCGTTCTGAAGGACCCTTGAGTGCCTTCTGCTGTCCATGGTTTGCTGCAGGTTCTTTGTGCTTCATTTTCTACAGTTAACTTTTATAGTGTCCTGATTATTGAACTTACAATTTTTTTTCTTTGAAAAATACATGAATTATATTTAGTTTGGAGGCATTTTTGCCTGTTGGCATTAGCTGTAAAAATGCTGGTATACATTGTAGTAAGTTCTTTTTTTTCCCAACTCACAATCTCTTGCTTGCCAGGCAGGTGCTTATGTCACTGAGCTAAATCTCCAGCCCTGTAGTAAGTTCTTTGAAAAGGTGGATTTTAAGAAATACTGGGTCTAGAGCAGGAATTGACTTTCTCTGTAATCTGTTTGGGATCCTCAGTGCCTCTTGTTTACCTAGAAGAAATCTTCACTATTGTAACGATCTATTTTCATTAGTACTTGGGATATTTATTATGTTTTCATGCAGGACCGAAAATTGTACTAAAACCTTTTAAGTAGAAAATGGGTATTAAAAGGCCATATTCAAGAAATCAAAGTATCAATAGATAATAAAATTAAATGAACAATTTCTGTTTGTGTCTGACACTGTTCTGTATCTTGAAGATAAATTGTTCCAAGATGTCCATCTTTTTTTTTGTTTTTGAGCCAGGGTCTTGCTGTGTAATTCAGGCTGGCCTTGAGCTTACTATGTAGCTGGAGAGCCTGGTGTGGCGGTGTATGACTAATCCCAGCGCTGGTGAGGCTGAAGCAGGAAGAGTACTGCAGGTTCCAGGCCAGCCTGGGCCACATAGTGAGACCCTGTCTCCAAAAAAAAGGAAAAGAAAGGAAACTAAAGAGGGAATTCAGATTCCTAGTTGAGAATAAAGCCATAAAATTTTAGAGTTGACTGGAATATAAATTTTAGTCATTCATTTTTACTTGCTTCCCACAGAAATCTCTATAATTATTGGGAATATGGATGTGTTTTTTGATGAAATATTAAAGATGAAATGTCTGATATCTGTTAAAAGTAGTAACGTTTGATTAGAGCAGGTTGTACTGGTACATCCAAGGAGACCTGTGGAGTCCCTCAAGCGCAGTGCAGAGCTCCTGATGAGCACAGGCTGAGGGGGCTGCTCCGCCCTCCTGTCCTCTCTCTCTCCCACCCACCTGAGCGTCTTCTGTAGCATGAGTTGGGGGGGTGGTCACTGAGGTCCCCACGCTAGGGGAGCCTGCTCTGCATGGAGTGCTTAGTTTGTGACAGGATTAATGAAAAATTAAAATAAGCTTAATACAGGATAAAAGTGATCGAAGTCCTAATTATCATAAGAAGGGGCTTTAAACAGTGCAAATATGAGTTGACAAAGGACAAATCTAATGATTCACTGATGAGGTTGTGTTTAAGCTGGACTTTGAAGAATGAGTAGAATTTTAACAATACCCAGTATACTTGGGGAAAATTGAGAATTGTAGCTTGTTAATGTAGTGTTAAGAATAGCTAATGGGATTTTATAACAGCAGTAATACAGTGCATCTCTGAATGTAAAATTTCAGCAGGAGAAATTTGTGACTTTTAAATTAATGTTAGCATACTAGAAAAAACTCATTCGATCAGGCTTAGAAAAACGAGAGTATTTAAGGTGAATACTTTATCATGGTTCAAAGAGTTTGGGATCATTTTTGTTTTTTGTTTTTTGTTTTTTTTTTTGGTACCGGGGATCAACTCACGACCTCACACTTGTCAGGCAGGCGCTTAAGCCACTGAGCTAAATCCCAGGCCCACATTTTGGTTTTTTGGAAGGGTGTCTTATTGGAAAGCAGCTCATGATGTGAGAACTTGTATTTTATATAAGATCTCTGGATTTTTTCTTCTGGATTTTGTTTTGTTTTGCTTTTTGAGACAGGGTCTCACTGTGTAGTCCAGGCTGGCCTTGAACTCACAGTAATCCTCCTGCCTCAGCTTCCCAACTGCTAGAATTACAGGCATATGCATTTTGAAAATACGGTACCATTGTTGGCAGAAAATGAACGGAGTATGCCATAACCATGTGCGTGAACTGTGTTAAAAGGCTGCTGGCTGGCAAGCTGGTCTGACTGCCACGCACAGGGGATACAGCTGATTGCAGATGGAAAGCGATGGAATGTTCCTGCCATAAGTTCTGTTACGAAAGAAGAGAAAAGAGCACTTGAAGGAATGTGCAAAGTCTGAAAACTGAGTAGTAGCCATTTTATTTGAAGACTTTCTGGTCCCCCAGGAAAGATTTTCCGTGTACAGATAAATGTTACTGCTGTGACATTTTGGAGTCCCAAGCACATACAAATGGCTTTGTTCAATAGTATCTCATTATATTCCAAGCTTCTCCCACTTTGGAAGCATTTTTTATTGTCTAATTATTTTGCTTAAAAAAAGCTGCACACATTTATGGTTAGTTTATATTGTAAATCTGGAGACAATAAACCTACATAAATTTCCCAGCAAAACAGGAGGTAGATAAAAGCCGGTTTTACCATATGCCACAAAAGGTGCTTCACTGGGGGATTAACCCAGTATTCTGTTTTGTCTTTAGTTTTAGGATTCCGTTTCTCACCTTTGTTAAATTTCATTCATTTACAGTCTTTCTCTGCCAGAATCGTCTGTGGTTTTTTTTTTTTTCATTGTCTAGTCTCAATGGGACAGAAGTAAGCTTAATTTTTTGTTTATTGCTCACACTGTGTGTTTTTAAGGCTTTTTCATTCACACATGTAAATTTCTAAACTAAATGTTCCACAACACAGCTGGCATGGAGGATGGGTTTGTGTCCACTACTGAAAATTTAGATGAGAGGAGGACAGGGACAAGATGGAGATGTGGGAAGGAAGCATTCAGAAGAGAATGCTTGTAAGTTTGTAGGTTTTTCTAGCATAAATTAGTTCTGGTTAATCTTAATCTTGAAGTTAGAGCTGTTGTACACCCATGCGTGTCCATTTCAGAAAAGGATTCATTCAGAACGTACCCTCTCCTGCAGCCTGTTCGCTCTAAACCTTTCTAGCCACGTCTTCATTCCTCCTTTCTGAAGAGAGGGATTGTTACATGTAAACTCTCATGCCTGCGTGGCTAAACGACTCTGACTGTAGTACGCAAGGCCACCGGAAGAGAAGGAGGCTCACGTGGCGTAGGGAGAAGAGTTCGGCACACTGTTGAAATCGGGCTGGGTCCGGGTGGCAGTGAGCTGCCTTTTACATTTGGAAATACAGCACCTTCCCGTGGTGAGGACTTGGGCAGAGCAGCAGGGCGTGGGAGTGAAGAGGCCTCGAACTGAGGCCGCGCTTACTCAGCCAGAGCCAAGTGAAGGCGCCGGTCCTGGCCCTGTGCTGTTTGTGGCCTTTGCTGTCCTCAGGGGCCCTGGTTGTAACTGAGGGCACAGTCCCTCAGCAGTGTCAGGCTTGGCCACCCTTCTCTGGCACAGGCTGTCTCCTGGCCACCAGTTTTGCTGTGGACTTTTGTGACTCTCAGCCATTCACTTGTTTGTAGTTGTTTTGTTTTGTTTTGTTTTGTTTTGTTTGTTACCCAGCACTGGGAGTTGAACTCAGACCCTTTGCACTGAGCTATATTCCTAGCTCTTCTCAATTTTGAGACAGTTCTAGGTTGCTAAGGTGCCCAGGCTGGGCCTGAACTATACACCCTCCTGCTGCAGCCTCCCAGAGTTCTGGAATTACATGTGTGCGGCCATGCATGGCTCCCGTTCAGTTTTGGTTTTTGTTTTGTTTGTTTATTTATTTGTTTGAGACAAAGTCTCACTCTGTAATTCAGGCTGGACTTGAATTCACTATATAGCCCAGGCTGGCCTCAAACTCATGACAGTCCTCCTGCCTCAGCCTCCCAAGTGCTGGGATTACAGGTGTGTGCCATCATATCTGGCTCCCATTCAGTTTTTAAAGCAGCATTTGCCTTCTTTTTCCTCATGCTCAAAATATACTTTGTGTTTTCTTCTATATATATTACAGTTTTATTTAGTATTTCATGACTTCTCTTATAGTACCTTACTAACATTCTGGAATGTATCTCTACATGTATATTGTTTCTTCTACTAGGGTAAAGTTGATGGTCATAAAGGCATCAGATTGTGTCCTGTTGTAGGCATGATAGCAGGCTTTCTTGCTTGCTTTCTATTGTTTAAAACTTTTTGTTGCCTTTGATTACATGGGCATAATATATCAAGACATTTTTGTGTATGTGTTCAGCTTCTGCTGATCCTGTTGATTTAAGAAATGAAGATGACTTCGGCATTTGTCAGTAGAGGGTTGAGCTGGGCATGGTGGTACACACCTGTGATCTCAGCATTCGGGAGGCTGAGGCAGGAGGATCACAGTGAGTTCAAGGCCAAGCTGAACTACATAGTGAGACCCTGTCTCAAAAAATAAACAAACAATAGAGGGTTGCTTGGTGGTAGGAATAAACCCTAATGACACGTTGGTACTAAAGCCATTTGTTTTGGGCCTGCCCTGAGGTTTGACATGTGCCTGCTGTGTAGATTGTATTCACAGCACTGTTTTGAGCACAGAGGAGGAGGAGACACCTTTTGATTGCCTCATTTAGCAGGAGGGCTCTTTTTGCAGCAGTAGCTGCTTTCTTTCTTGTTACTCTTGGGTGTATATTAAGAAAAATCTGTATTTGGGGCAAAGATTCTGTAACTGTCGTGCATGCTATCCACTGCTCAGCAAAGTAGGACGAGTAGCCTGCTTCTTTACCCTCTGAAGCACTGTGTCTGCCGGTGGGCCTCCCAGCCCGTCAGGCCCGGTGCTGGTCAGCAGTTTTTCACTTTGCAAGACGACCTCACAAGAAGGAAGCAACCTGACAGAGAAAGGAGTAGTGCTGAGGTTGTTTCATGCTCCTTGTGCCTTCCTGAAACTGGTGTTCAATAAATTGAATTTATTTTACCTTTTTTTTTTGTTGTTACTAAAATTTTTCGCAATCAGCAGCAGCTTCTTGCTATAATCCCTGGCACAGTGTTCTGTTTCAGGGCCTTTGAAGCAGGTCGGAATAGGGCTTGCAGTCCCAGGAAGCTGACTGGTTTGAGCAGTCTCAATTTTAGGTAACAAGTCTTCCGGGACCTGGACAGCTCCTCCGCTCCGCCGGGCAGGTGGCCTCTGGTGTTTACTGCTAGTGGCTTTGTGCGCTCACTGTCACGGAGGAAGGGGCTCAGTGGTGCTCCCCGCACAGGCCCTGCCTCGCTTTGCTCTCTGCTTCAGAACAGTCCATTGGTAGTGAGATGTGTCAGTGAGGCCTGAATTTCAAGGTAACATTTCAAGACAGCATTATGGAAAGCTCGGAAAGCACAAAGAAAAATCATTTCTAACCTTGCCACTGAGAAAACTACCATTCACACCTTGATGTGTACTCTGTTCTTTTCCGTGCCCTTGACACATTATTAACATTTTTGTTGTGTTTGGGTTACAATATATTCACTGTTTTTAGCTTAGTTTTTTCATTTTCTAATCTAATATTTTAATCTAGTTATTTTTCTGCATTACGTGAAGCTTTGTCTTTTTTTTTTTTTTTTTTTGTGCCAGGGATCGAACTCATGACCTCGCGCTTGCCAGGCAGGCGCTTAAGCCACTGAGCTAAATCCCTGGCCCTACGTAAAGCTTTGTAATACAAATGTGATAATTCTTGTTTTGTTGGATTTTTCTTCTATTTAATGTAATACTCTATAACTTTTTTTAAAACCAGGAATTAAATCCAGAGAATACAGTGCTATATCCCGAGTCTTTTCTTTATTTTTAAAATTTTTATTTATTTATTGAGGTACTGGGAATCAAACTCGTGACCTTGTGCTCGTCAGGTGGGCGCTTACGCCCCTGAGCTAACTCGCCGGCTCTCTAAACTTGCAGTCTCTTGCTGCAGCCTCCCAAGTAGCTGCGAGCGCAGGTGTGTGCCGCCATGCTTAGCCCAGTAACACTTTTTGAAGAAAATGCTCGTGTACTTTTCTTTAAAGAATAGAGGTTACTTGATCAAAGATACCCATATTTTTTCCAGGGTTTTTTTTTTTTTTTTTTTGGTTCTTAAGGCTTGAACCCAGGGCCTCAAGCCTTCTCTTAAACTACACCCCAGCCCAATATCTTGTTTTTTTTTTTAATTAATTAAGATTACTGGTACATTTTAGGTGTACACAGTGGCCACATTCATCATAGGGAATTTGTAGCTGTGCCTGGTACATCTCGATTCTTTAATTCCCTGTTTCCCTCCCCTCCCTTCAACCCGGAACAGCTTTGTTTCCATTTTTTCCCTTCTTTTCTTGTTTTTTTTTTCTTTTCCTTTCCTTCCCCTCTCCCTAGTTCTCCTTCCCATTTGAACTTTTTCTTCCTGTTTCACAATATCTGTTAGAAAGTCTGGTCCTTATTTACACTTTCAGTTTCTCACACAAGAGAAACAGGGTGGTATTTACATATGTGTGTCTGACTTATTTCACTTAAGAGTTGGCCTCAAGGTGTATCCATTTGCCTAGAAATGTCTCAGATTTATCCTTTTTTATGGCTAATACTCCAAAACCCACATCTTTATGCATCTATAGGTTGATGGACACTCAGGGTTGTTTCCAAAATTTAACTATTAAAAACTGTGCTGATAAACATGGGTGTACATAATTGCTGTGGTATGATGCTGCTTATTCTTCTAGGAAAGTACCAAGAAGAGGAATAGCTGGATCAAATGGAACCTCTAGTTTTAGTTTTTTGAGGAATTTCTACATGGTTGGCACTGGTTTGCTCTCCCACCAACAGTTGAGAAGGGTTCCTTTTTCCCTACAGCCCCTCCAGCATTTGCTATTGGCTGATTTCTTGATGATAGCCATTTTTGCTCGAGTAAGATGGAATCTCAGTGTTTTAATTTGCTTTTTTTTTTTTTTTTTTTGGTACTGGGGATCAAACTCAACTGTGCACTTGCAAGGCACTTATGCTGCTGAGCTAAATCCCCAGCCCTTAATTTGCATCTCTTGAATGACCAATGATGTTGAACATTTTTTCATATATTTGTTTTCATTTCTGCTTCTTCATCTGAGAAGTGTCTTTTCATTTCAGATGCCCATTTTTGGGTTGGGTCTTTAAATTTGGGGGAATCTAATTTTTTTTTTGAGTTCTTTATATATTCTAGATATTAGTCCTTTGAGGAAAGCTGGCAAAAATTTTTTTCCCGAACTGTGGGCTGTCTCCTCATTCTGTTGGTGGTTTCTCTTGCTGTGCAAAAGCTTATTAATAGGATGACATCCCATTATTGAGTCTTTGTGATAGTTCCTGTGCAGTCGGGGTTTCGTTCATAAAGTCTTTACCTACCCAGCATCTTCAAGATTCTACCTATTCTGTTTTCCAGCAGATTTTTTTATGTTTTAATATTTAGATTTGTAAAATCCATTTTGATTTTAGTTTAGTGCAGGGTGAAAAATACGGGTCTAGTTGTAGTCTTCAACTTGTGGAAAGCCAATTTTTCCAGCACCATTTATTTAAGAGGCTTTTTCCAGTGAATGTGTTTATTAGCTCCTTTGTCAAATATAAGGTGGCCCAATATTTTCATTTAAAAAGTTTCTTTACAGGTGTCTAAAGGGGAAAAAATACCAGTCTTTTTTTTTTAAATGGCATTTCTTAAAATACAGTTATAGGTATTTTTTGTTGTGCTGGGAATTGAACCCAGGGCCTCATTTATGCTAGACAGGCATTCTACCATAGAACTATATTCCCTGCCCTAATTACAAGTTTTAATAATGGAACAGGTATTGATAATCTGTAGTGTTTCTAGCTATAAACCAGGTTAAACTTTATATTGATCTAGATGCACTATAGCAAATAGTGCTGAAAGAGGATTGCATAAAGTTGGAAGACTAGAAAATGTTATGGAAATGACTTTAAATATTGTTTTCTTCTTTGATAGGTTTAAAGATTTTGTTTGTTTGTTTAGTGGTACCTGGGTTCAAAGCCAGGGCCTCAAGAATGCTAGGGAAGTACTCTAAGTGTGTTAGGGAAGTGGGGAAGTACTCTAATCTCTCTACCACTGAGCTGCATCCCCAATCCTTGGTTTATTGTGACCCTCACCCCTCCATAGTATGGGGTTGAACCCAGGGCCTGTGCACTGAGTTACATCCCCATCCCTTTTTTCGTTTTTTATTTTGAGACAGGATCTCTCTAGGTCACTAAAGTTGTCCAGGCCCCAGCCTTACTTGCAGTCCTCCTGCCTCAGCTTCCCAGAGTACTGAGATTACAGGCATGTGCCCACACCTGGTTTATGGTTTGCTTTTTTTCCCTAGTACTAAGAATCAAATCCAAGGCCTTACACTTGCTAGGCAAGTACTCTGCTGCTAAGCTACATTTCCATCCCTGGTTTATTCATAAATAGATTATATCATTACAGTTAATCCACAAGCTGACCCAGTTAAACCTACTTGCTTTTTACCTGAAGGACAAATTAAAGTTAACTAATTTTTTAAGATAGTTTGGTTCCTTAGTGTCTTTTAGCAATAGAAGTGACCTCTTCCAGTGAGTGCTTTATTATTTATTTTCTTCCTGTCTCTCTCCTTGTCCTACTCTCTTTTTTCTCCTCCTCGATAGAGATTTAACCCAGGGGGACAGTCTTCCACTAAGCTACACCCCCAGCCCTTTTCACTTCCTATCCAGAGACAAGGTCTCACTAAGTTGCTCAAACTTTTGATTCTCTTGCCTCAGCCTCCCAAGTACCTGGAATTATGGGTGTTCAACACTATGCCTATTTGAATAATAAATGTTTCCTACCATTTGTCCCAGTAGTTTAGTGTTCATGTCCTAATGCACATACCATTCCCATAGCTGTCTCTCGGTTGTACTGGGACATTTGTCTCTTTCTACTAGGAAAGGCTGCGAGGGTAGGGACCGTGTCTGCCTTGTTCTCAGTGAATGGCTTAATGCCTGTTACTCAGTAAACAGTCAGTGAGTGAATGAATGAATCAGTTAACATGAACTAAGATGTAAATATGTACACAGGAAAAATTTTTTTTTTTTCCTTTTCACTTGAGTTCAAAACTGATACATTACAGTAAAATACCCACTAGTGTACTCCTGGGTTTATCGAGAATAGCCTTAAGTCTCAACCTTCAGGCACGTGAAGTTATTTTTTGTGGTTAGTTTTGGTACCTATTTTCCGAGAGAATGTTTAACCTATCATTAAGTTTGATGGAGCTTTTTGCTGTTGTGTATTTGGAACTGCTGTATATTACGTTATAGAATTTAAACTTCTTTAGCCACTTAAGCAGTTTTCACACCAAAACAGCTGAGAGAGACAGCTGGGTGACATCTTATAGAAAGTGTGGTTCTCTCTTCGCTGTTCTGTGTGTTCCTGTTCTAGTCCTTCGAGGTTGCTTCAGTTGCAATCCCAGCTGTACCTCAAGCTGCCGTGATAGTGCTTTTGTTGGTTTCTCATAGGAGACAGAACCACAGCCAGTGGTTTTTGCTGTTGTCGTTATGGTTCCCTTTTAAAAGTCCATCCCAGGAACATGGCGCTGATTGCTTTTGGTGCCTGCTCAGTGGAGTGTGAAGGCCGTGACGGGAACTGGAGACCTCTGCAGAGTAGTTACGGACGGCGTTGGTTTGCAGACGGGAGCCTCGGTCTGTCGGGTGTGCGCTGACAGCAGGCAAGGAGCTGTTCTTAGCTGTACACCGAGGGGCGAAGGCTGCTGTGTGCATATAAGGTGGGAGCAAGAAGTGTGAAGTTAGGTGTTCCAGTATCTGTGGGCAGTCAGGCTTGTTATCCAGCACACACAGGCTGCAAGGCCCTGTGCTCTCAGAGTTTTTAGTGTTGCCTTGCTTGTGCTTAAATCATCAGAGCGGAGTGGTGGCCATTGGGAAGCACCCTGGGGATGACGGAGAGGTGGACAGTGCCAGAGAAGCCCTTTGTCTCGGCACAGCAGAGACTCGAAGGGCCAGGATTAGCTGAAGCCACACAACGAGGAACTGATTTAACTGCACTTATTGTTTCCCCAGACATTGTTCTGCTCTCACACCAGAGTTCCTTCCGTTGTGACTAAACCAGAGAAGGCAAAATGGATGAAGAGAAAGCCAAAAATCTTTATTTTTAGATCGCCTTTTATTGGGGAAAAATACCATGAGGAATAATCAACAGCCAGTTAAGCTGTACCAGGCGCACTCAGGCACTTACAGATTTTAAAATTTTCATTTCTCACAATAAAGGACCTCTAATTTACTTCACTTCTAGGAGAAGGCGTCTGCAGAGAGATACCCGCTCACTTGCCTGGGCTCTCGCATCTGCAGTTGGGAGAGCTAGAGGCGAGCTCAGCAGGCTGGCCCAGAGCCCTGACTCTTGTCTTCCCATTTGCCACCTGTCGCTGCTCACAGTGGTTCCTGGTTTACTGTTCTGTGGGGCAGTGCTGAATGTCTGTGTCTAACAGGAATTTCAGCGTTCTAGTGTCTCTTGATAGAGAGAAATTGTGGAAAATGGGGGTGGGGGATTATGATTAGTTCAGGAGCCTTTGGGCCATATAGATTAAGTGAGATCTAGGACTTCCAGATCATTTCTCTTTAATAAACATTACTCAGAATTTGCTTAGGGAGAGCAGAATTTTTTGTTGTTGTTAATTGGGACTTCAAAAGTATTATAGCTAGCATATTTTATATCAGAATGACACTGAAGAGTTGCTTTTTCTTTTTTCTTTTTCTTTCTTTTTTTTTTTTTTTTTTTTGGTACCAGGATTGAACTCATGACCTTGCATTTGCCAAGCAGGCATTTAGGCAACTGAGCTAAACCCCCGGCCCAGAGTTGCTTTTTCCTACTGTGTATTTTTTAGTACTCTGGGGTTGAGTATATGGTGAACACATGGTGCAACTATGTCCATTTCCTAAGATTAGAATCTAAATTTATTATTTTATAGACTTAAGCTTTATGATTGTAGGTCTTTTGCTCAGATCCACTTTATGGTGATGTGATTTATACCATTTTATTATATTTCCAGAAATATATTACTGTGAAGAGGAGAGGAGCCTGTCTATGGATTTTAAAATATAAATAGGGCACATAATATTTTTTACAATGTGCCATTTTTCTTACTTTTTGGTGTAGAAGGCTTTTAGAAGAGGAAGATGATACTGAAGATGTCACTGGGGTTTTTAATAAGCCCTAAACATGCTGTGTAAGAAAAGTTAATATGAAGTTACAGCATTCCCACACTGATATCTTAATTATAGATATAGGCACAATCTTAGTAGTTTGCCAACAACAGTATAATTACTGCATTAGAGGCTTTGAGATATTAAGTAAACAAATTTATTCTGGAGAGTAAAAAGGCTTTTGAGTACAAATCTTGTTTCGACTGCCTTATTTTCTAGGGTTCAGCAAAGAAAACATTTCTGCATTTCTTTGCTTAGGTAACAAAGTTGGAAAGAAGGCAAAGGAGGGATGAGGAATTTTTGTGGTTTTTTATTAGCACGTTTGCAGTATGTAAGGGTTACATTTCTTGTGAGGAAT
Organism: Dolichotis patagonum; assembly: GCA_004027295.1. Classification (NCBI taxonomy): domain Eukaryota; kingdom Metazoa; phylum Chordata; class Mammalia; order Rodentia; family Caviidae; genus Dolichotis; species Dolichotis patagonum. The sequence goes on along the minus strand of PVJX010011907.1, from coordinate 15,542 downwards.
TGGTACATGTGTGTACCAATCTCAGTTCCTCTTTTATCGCTTTTTCTTTCCCTCTTTCTTTCCGTCTTTGACCCCCTTTTCATTTGAAAAAAATCTATCTCCCTAGTTCCTATTCCCTATCTTTCATTTTGTTTTTTATTTTTATTCTGTTCTTTATTTATATTTTGGATTTCTCATATAAGAGAATCCATGTGATTTTTAAGCTTGTGTGTTTGATTTGTTTCACTTAACATTATAGTCTCAACATACATCCATTTTCCTACAAACTGACTCAAGTTTTCCTACAGATGACTCGTTTGTCCTTCTTTTAAGGCAGAGTAAATACTGCATTGTGCCTAAATGCCTCATTCTCATTATCCATTCATCTGTTGATGGGCAAATAGGCTGCTTCCAAGATTTAGCTATTATGAATTGTGCTGCTGTAAACGTGGGTATGTATGTGTCACTGTAAGATGGTGTCTTTAACTCTTTTGGGAAGATACTGAGAAGGGAAATAGTTGGGTCAATTGGAAATTCTAGTTTTAGTGTTTTGAGGAATTTCCCTGCTGATTCTCATAGTTCCTCCCCCACCCCTAACCCCCCCAAGCCTTACCAGCGTGTGTTATTATTTGATGTCTTGTTATGGCTGTCGTTTCTGGAGTAAGATGGAATCTCAAGACTTGTTTTTATTCATAATTCTCTAATGGTCAGCAATGTTGAACACTTTTTATGTGTTAATTGGCCATTAGTACTTCTGAAAGTGTTTATTTCTCTTATCTATTTTCTGATTGGATATTTTATTATTGGGGTCTAATGTTTTTGAATTCTTCATACACTCTGAGGAATAGCTAGCAGAATTCCCCCCACCATTTTATAGGTTGTCTCTTTACTTTGTTGGCTGTTGGCTGAGCAAAAGTTTTTAAAGTTGGTTCAATCCCATTTGTTGATTCTTTATACTGTTTCTTGTGCCATTAGGGTTCTGTTCAGAAAGTCCTTATCTCGCTTGTGTCTTCAGAAGTTTTACCTATTTTATCTTCCAGCAGACTGTTTCTGTTTTAACCTTTAGATCTTTGATCCATTTTTATTTTAATTTAGCACATGGTGAGAGCCCTGATTACCATGTAAATAGTTGGTCCAACACTATTTACTACTTCCTCTAAGTATATTTTTGGCCACTTGTTAAAGATCGAATAGCTCATCTGGGCATGGTGATGCGCACCTATAATTCCAGCACACTGGAGGCCAAGGCAGGAGGATTGCTGAGAGTTGAAGGCCAGCCTGGGCTACAGAGTGAGTTTTAAGACCAGTCATCCTCAAGGATTGCATAATCTGGTCTTTCAGGTGCTATCTATACAGGTATCTACTTCTACAGGATTTCTTTAGTGCTTGGACTAGTGAGACCCTATCTTAAAGAATAGAAAACAAGCAAACAAATAAAAAAGATCAAATAGCTGAGTGTGCCTGGGGTTGTTTCTGCATCATCTCTTCTGTTGCATTGATCTACATGTCTGTTTTTGTGCTAGTTACCATGCTGTTTTTGTCACTGTAGCTTTGTAGTATTACCTCACACCTTTGTGAAGCATTGTGATGTTTCCTCTTTTGCTGTTGTTACCAGAACTGCTTTTGTTCATCCTCTCCATACAGCATATGCTATTGATTTTTTTTTTTTTTTTTTTTTTTTTTTTTGGTATCAGGGATTGAACTCACAACTGCGTGCTTGCAAGGCAGGCACTTATCCCCAGCCAGCTCCATACTATTGATTTTTATGTTGTTTTTATGTGTTTTATGTATCTTGCTACAGTGCTTGAACTTGGTTATTAATTCTAGGAGCCTTTGGTGGTTCTATGTAGAAGATCATTTACAAATAATAATTTGACTTCCTTTTCTATACACATCTCTTTTGTTTCTTTCTCTGACCCCAATGCTCTAGCTAATGTTTCAAGGACTATGCTGAACAGGAGTGGTGATAGTGGGCAACTTTGTCTTTTTCCTGATTGTAGAGGAAAAACTTTGTTTTTCCCCATTTGGTATGATACTGAAAGTAAAGTTGTCACAAATGACTTTTATCAGATTGAGATAAAGTCCTTCTGTGTCCATTTTCTTCAGGGTTTTTATCATGAATGAATGTTGGATTTTGTCAAAAGCCTTTTCTGTGTCTACTGGAATAATCATGTGATTTTTGTCCTATTTATGTGACATATTACATTTATTGATTTGCATATGTTGAACCATCCCTGCATCAGTAAAATTAATCCTGTTTGGCCATGATATGTGATCTTTTTGATAATTTGTTGCATTCCATTTGCTGGATTTGTTGAATATTTTTGCATCTAGGTTCATTTAAGAGATTGGCCTGTAGTTCTCTTTGGCTGGATCTTTGGTGGTTTTGGAATTAACATAATACTAGCTTCCAGGAATGACTTTCAGGGTACTCTTTCCCTTTCAGTTTCTTTAAAGAGTTTAACAGATTTTGTAAGAGTGATGCCAGGAAGGTGGACATGGTTATCCAGTAAATTAAGTAAATTAAGGCTTTTGAAACATTTTGTGGTTCCTTGTTTTGTTTTTCAAATGTAGTACTGGAATTGACAAGGAGTGATCACCTATGTCCCTAGCCCTTTTTAAGTTTTTGTTTGGAGAAAAACTCTTACTGAGTTGCCCGGGCTGGCCTCAAACTTACAATCTTCCTGCCTTGGCCTCCTGAATAATAGCTGGGGTTACAGGCGTGTGCCATCATACCCTGCATGGTCATTGTGTGTTTATTGTGGGTAAGGGTCTTCAGCTCAGCCTTTACAGCAGGGGCGCTGTCGTGCTGTTTTCTAGCTCTCCGAAGACAGTGAATATGGCTGGCAGCTTGAGGAATAATGGGAAAAGGTGTCAGCGTTGTATGGGGAGGATGAACAAAGGTTCATCTGCCCTTTGGACCTGGGAAAATACACATCTAGGTCTTAGACACTGCAGCTCCCTTTCAGATTCATGGAGGACTCAGCAGCCTTGAAACCAGACAAGATTTGGGTGGTGACTGGAGCCAAGAAATACAGGAGTGGCAGTGGTGAGGGGCTTGAGAAAATTGGAGACATCCTGAACACACTCTTTCTCCTGGGGCAGTGAGTCCTCGAGACAGTTATGATAGTGATCGTGGTGATAACTGTCGGGAGGGAACACAGCGTGGCTGCCTCCTGGCTCGCAGTGTCCCACACCTTCCAGATTGCCTTCCTTCCTCTGTCCAGGCCATTTTCAGTTCTTCCTTACCCAGCCAGGCTTTTGTCCTCATGTCTCTTTCTCTGGAGAAGGCAGACGCTGCAGGAGATTTCCTCCGGTTCCGGGGCTGTCACGGTTTTTGGATCGCGACATCCAAGTTGATCTCCCCAGTAGAACTCTAAACCTGTGCACCCACCTGCCAACTTCCGCTGGACTGGAAGGCCCCCAGCATGTGTCCAGCTCCGTGTGTCCTACACACAACTGTCCCTTTCCTTCCTCCACTCCCAGAGTGGCTCCTCCTTCATTCATCTGCACCATTCTTTTAGTTGCTTAGGTCAAAAACATTGGAGTTACTCGTGTCTTTTCCTTTTTCCTCATACACAGCTCGTCAGTATGTCCTGTTGTCTTTGCCTTCACAGTTTGTCCTGAATCCAGTCACTTCTGACCATTGTACTCTTGTCCACACAGTACTACAGCAGCCTCCTGTCTCTCTGCTCTGCCTTGGTTATCATAGAGTAGCCTGCCATGCTTTGGAAATATAAATCAGACCAAGCCTCTCCTCTCCCTAAAAGAGTTCATTGACTTCTTATCATTTTTAGAATAAAACTAAAAATCTTCATCTTGGATACAAGGCCCCAGTGGATTTATTCCCTGGCCAATTGTCTGAGTTCATTTCATTGTTCATCCTTTGGCTACATTGAGTTTTGCTGTTCCTTACATTTCATTTAAGTTCCTGTTCAAATCAAATCATTTCTTAAGTGGTAACAGTCCTCTTTTATATCCTGACTTGCTTTGTTTTTTTCCAGCATTGTATTATCTTTAATCGTTAATTATCTGACTTTTTCACTAGAATGTAAGCTCCCTAAGGGCAAGGACTTGTTTTCACTGCAAATTGTCCAGGTTTGGAACATGGAATACTCTCAGAACATTTGTTTAATAATGTATTCTGAACATTTTCCTTGTGGCAGACCCTAAGTTGGACTGACCTGGCTTAGCCTTTTTTTTCTTTTTTTTGTACCGGGGATTGAACTCACAACCTGGTGCTTATAGGCAGGCATTACACCACTGAGCTAAACCCCTGGCCCTGGCTTAGCCTTTAAACCTCACAACAGTTCTGTAAAGTTAGACACTCTTATTAGTGCACCCATTTTACATACAATATTACTGAGGGTTGCAGTATTTAATTGTGTGCCCAAGTTATAGATGGACCTATAATAGTATTGTACACTTAGGGCAGGATCGAAATAAAGCCTCTGCAGTATTCTACTTGCTCAATTGGTAAAATCCTTGAAAATGTCAGTTCGTTAAAGGTCAGCTTACCTTTCAATAATTAAATATTGGATTAAATTGTAAGAGAAAGTTCAGTCTTGAATCAGGAGACAAAATACTTTTGATAAAGGAGTGGACTTTTCTCTCCCCACCTCTGAAAACACACTTAGAGGACCTAAGGGTTTCTGATGCTAGATGCAGTTCTCCTGGGAGTCATTATATTAGACGGAGGGCAAGCAGAAGTCTGTAAGTCTTCTGTAGCAGCTGGTGTTTCCACTGTGCACATACCTTCCATACTCCAATTAGGAGAGACTGCAAGTGTTCAGAGGAGACAGGTGATGGTGTCACCGGGGCCATAACGAGGAGCACTGGGAAGCTGGAAATACTTGCAAGGAAGCTGAAGGACACATCAGCTGTGGATGGTGTGAGAAGAAAGTTCAGGCGACTCCAAGAGCATCTGTGAAAAGGCAGTTGTGGGGTTGGACCAGGACCAGGATATACTGTCCCAGGATATACTGTCCAGGGAAACCTCAGGCAGAAAGGAGACCTCAATGCAGAAGATGTAAAAGGGGCCTTGAAAAATGCAGTGAGAAGGTGGTTTTATAGGAGAAAAGCAGTACAAACTCTACAGTGCTTAAAAGAGTTATGTTCTGACTCCAGCTCTCAAAAAAGTACGACTGGAATCCCTTTCTTGCGGACAAATGGTGATGTGTCCTGCATAAAGCCTGTTTGCTGGCAGCGTGCCATCGTGGAGATGGATGCTGTATTTGGAACAGCTTTTACCTTGGGAAAATATGGCTTGTTTGTTGGTTATTTGTTGATTACTATAACCCTAGTCTAACATGCATGCTTTTCTGAGAAATAAATTAGAAGCTCTACACTCTTTAAGCGCAGTTGACTTTGATATAAGAACCACTGCTTAAACTGGGCATGGGTGGAATTCCAGCATTCTGGGAGGCTGAGGTAAGAGGATTACAAGTTCAAGCCCAGCCTGGGCAATTTAGTGATTTCCTAAGATCCTGAGTCAACATTTAAAGAAATAAAAGGCTGGAGATTTAGCTCAATACGAAGGCCCTGACTTCAGTCTCCAGTACCTAGCTTCCATTCCCACCCCCACCCCCACTGTGTTTTTACCCAGTTTTTCAGTAATTCTGTTTTTTCTCTATTCTTTCTGGAAAGTTGATAAAATCTGACATTTTATGTTTGCATTGCACAGACATTCACTGTTCTGATTGTTCCTTTGGTTCTCTGGAAAATGGTAGTGTTCAGCCAGATTTACATGCTGCCCCACGTGGAAGGCGTTTGTCTGCGTGCCAGCGTGGTGGAGGCCATGGGGAGCGTCCGTGAGATGTGCGCTTTGCATTTAAGGGACTCATGACCCGGTAGGAAAAGCAGAGATCTCACGCACAGCTACCAAAGGACAGGAATGTTTTACTTTGACTCTTGCCAAGAAGTAACATTCTTATTTTATGCTGGGACAAACATTTTCTTGCTTTAGTTTAAAGACCATGAAGTATCATTTTCATACCAGCAAGTATTGAGCGAGTTTAAAACAAGATAAAAAGCCAGGGATTTAGCTCAGCGGCATAAGCACCTGCCTTGCAAGCGCATGGTCGTGAGTTCGATCCCTGGTACCAAAAACAAACAAACAAACAAACAAACAAACAACTTAAAACAAGATAAAAAAAAGTGCTATTTAAAAAAAGTAACATTCGTATAGTGCTTTACTTATTTAATTCTGTAAAGCCTAGGTCAGTGATGGTGAACCTGTGGCACAGATGTTATTGTGTTTTTCTTTTGAAACAAAAGAGGTTAATGTAGTTGTTTTTTCTAAACTGGAACTGCAGTCTCCAAGGTTAATTGGAGTATTGGCACTTTGCAATAAAGAAGTGGGTTTGGGGTTGCAGATTGGCACTTGATCTCTAAAATGTTTGCCGTCACTGATCCAGGTGCTCCCTCAATTTTATTTTATTCTATTTTATTTGCTTTCGTACCAGCAGTCAAACTCACGACTTCATGCTTGCCAGACAGGCGCAGTGCTGTTGAGCTACATCCCCAGCCCATACCTCAAGTTTAAAGATCACTCAGAATTACAGTAATAGGCAGGGTCACAGAGAACACCTAAATGTACTGTTTGTTCATTGTTCTTCATGCATGCAGAATATTAAAAGATGTGTTGGACTACAGGTACTGATACTGGTCATTTTTTCCAAGTGCTATATTGTTTTTCTGAGACAAAGTCTCGCTGTGTAGCCCAGGCTGGCCTCAAACTCACTGCCAGCCTCCTGCCTCAGTTTCCCAATTACTGGAATTACAAATGTGCACCACCATGCATGGAGTGTGTTCAGTCTTTAAAGGGTTCTGATAAGTAGTGTTGTCATCCCCAACATCTTATTCCTAGAAGAATCTTTTCATTTGTAAAGTTCTGGGGTTTAAAAATTTTTTATTAGGAAATATTTCATACCAATATTTCATTTCAAGGTAATATGTGTCTTGCTATCTATTCCAAGTTAGCTTCAAATTTTCTGTGTAGCTAAACAGACCTCCAACTTGAGATCTTACTGCCTCAGCCTCCTGAGTGCCGACATTAAAGATGTGTGCCACCATGCCTGGTTATAAAGAGTTTTAAACAGTGTTTGTGGTTACCATACACACATGTACACGTACATATACACGTGTGTGCCATACACACATATACATGTGTGGTAGCCATACATACATATACACGTACATTTATATGCATAAAAACGCCATACTGCTCCTTGCTGTGGCACCCGGTGGTGTAGAGAATAAGTACCTAGATGATGATGATGCCTTGGCTGAGACTCTGCGCTCTGGAACCTAACGCTCCTGCTGCAGATTCTGCATCTGCTGCTAGCTAACTAGGTCTGCAACCATGGGGAAGCGATTTAGCTTCTCTCTGCCTCTGGACTGGGGAAAGGAAAATGTCTGCCCCTTCCGTGGCTGGGAGGGGAAAAAAGGTTAATAAACAGCAAGTCCTTATAGCTCAAGCGTCATCGCCGCCTGAATATGGTATTGCTGTTACTTAAACCTGTGTGTTGTACCTTTTGGTTAGAAGTGCACTTCTCAGCTTAGATTACCATTTGTGTGTTGGAGATGTTCTTTCTAGAATGTGTCCCCTTGTCACATGCTTGTGTGCAGTTGAGCCTTATTAATACTCTTGTCAGCATTTGCGGTTGGAACATAAGTGTGTAGCCTTACACAGTGGAATTCAGCAGGAGAACTAAGCACCATAGCAACTGTTGCTATTTGTGTCCTGAGCAGCAGCTGCCAGGGACAGATTTATTTTTTAATCCTGATCTCACTGATCGCCCTGCTGTAGCGAAGTGGATTGGTTTAGATGTCCAGTCTTTGAGATTTCATGACCACATGTTATAAAGATTTTGTTCTACATGAAATATGAGGAGCTAAAGCTTTGTGAGAAAGAAAGGACAGGATTAAGGCTTCACATTCACAGGGATCCCCTGAAGCAGAGTGTGGCAGGATCGTTTACATGAGAAATCACTTTTATGGTGGGCAGTGAGACTTCATGCTCTTCAGTCAAAAAGTAATTTTTCTGTTTGTAACATTCTACAGATGATTTAGTGGTCTGTGATTCCACTGTATGAGCATACATGAGCTACATACACATGTATATGTGAAATAACTTATATTTGTTATTGTCAGCTGTGGATTTCAGAAATAAGACTGCAGTGAATACTTCATTACCAAATGCTTTTCTGAAGTAGACAGCAAGATCTTTAGAAAGAATGTGTTTCCAGTTGTGGTTGGATTAATGCAGTACTGGATGTGTTGGAATATTTCAAGTCTTATGAGATGCCTTGAAATAGTAACATGGTCCATTTCCAAATCTTGACTGCTAACATACCTAGGGCAGATAAATTCTCAGCTGCAGAGTATTTACTGAGAATTTACCAGGCTCTGTTCTCAATTCTGGAAACACAGTGAATGTTGTTGGTCTGATTTTTCTTAAAGTTGCTTATGTAAATTTCCTCTTTAATGTGTGGTACCTCTGTTTTTGATTGTTTTATTGATCCTCGGTGGAGTGAATATACTGATTGGATATTTTGAGTGTACACTATGACTTCATGTTGAATTAAAGAACTTGTAGCTGGTGGATTTAACAGAATTAAACATTTTCATTCTCTAGGTATTATTAACCCAAAGAACCCAAAGGAAGCACCAAAGTCCTTCAGCTTCGATTACTCCTACTGGTCTCACACCTCGGTGAGTCTTCTTGGCTTTGCCTTCCGGTTTACCTATTTGTCTTTTCCGTGATCTGAACAGGTCCACTTGTTGGCTTTCTAAGTGTGGTCTAGTGTGAGTTCGCTTTTTGACACAGTGAATACTGTCTGAAAAATAAGCTATCTTTTGTGTTTGTTTGTTTTATTGAGACAGGGGCTCCCTGTATAGCCCAGGCTGACCATGAACTCACAGCGATCCTCTTGCCTCAGCCTCCGAAGTGCGGAATGACAGGCACACACCACCGTGCCCGGCCAGAATAAAGTGTGCTTAATAAAATATTTTGGTTGATGGAAAGTTGATTACAACACACGCACATATAAAACTGATCTTTGTTAAACTAAATCTATATAAACCTAATTTAGTCTCATTGGCCTCTTCTGAGGATATATTTAGATCTTATCTTAGGATTCTCATTACTGTATTTATAGGTTTTAGGAAGTGCCAAATTTATTTATAATTTTGGTACCGTGGATCGAACTCACGACCTTGCGCTTTGCCAGTCAGGTGCTAATGCTGCTGAGCTAAACCCTCAGTGGAAGTGCTAAATTTAGAAAACTGTTCAGTGTGTTATTAATTTAAGTTAAAGTTTGAGAGAATGACTGGGAAGGTTGGAATGACCCCAAAAGAGAAGGAGCACAGCTCCTTGGGGGGCACTTCTGCAGCACAGAGCCCCAGGCTCCCTGACTCTGGCGGGATTTATAGCCGAGCTCTCACCTCTGCACTGTGCACCCCGCTGTTACACGTTTCTTTTTGTTGGAGAGTGAGATGTGTAAACCTGGTGACAGAGCCTAAGTGCCAAGGGGAAGGTGTGTGTTGGCCTGGGGTTCTGGAGAGAGAAGGAGGGGCTGTTGTTGGAACTCCGCAGGGTGAGAAGAGCGGCCTGTGAGGCAGCTGATTTTATGGAGCTGCTGTTATGTATGGATAACGCACTCTGTGTGTGAGTGTGTGCACCCACCCCTGGGTAGCATGTGTGTAATGAAAAATCTCTGGAAGGGGTACTTTGAAAATATACAGTACGGTTCAGGTGACTTTTCTAGTTCGAAACGCTTTTCTTAGTACGTATAGGGATGAATATAAATAAAATGCCCTTTATTTTTCCTCTGAATTTTTACAGCCTGAAGATCCCTGCTTTGCATCTCAAAACCGCGTGTACAATGACATCGGGAAGGAAATGCTTCTGCACGCCTTTGAGGGCTATAATGTCTGTATTTTTGCCTACGGGCAGACTGGTGCTGGGAAATCTTACACGATGATGGGTAAACAGGAGGAAAGCCAGGCCGGCATCATTCCACAGGTAAAAAGTACTTTTTGTCTTAAATTCCCTTACCAAGTACTTGTATTTGACAAACCTGTATTTGGGCACTGTGATGTGCAAAGCACAAAGGTGACCCCTGTCCATTTTCCTCAGAGGAGCTTAGGTTACGTAGAAGAGATTGACATGCACATATGCTTGTCTTTTTTTTTTTTTTTTTTTTTTTTGAGACAGGGTCTCACCATGCAGCTCAGGTTGACCTTGAACTTACTTTTGCGTCCTGGGCCAGTCTCTAACTCGTAGTGATCCTCTTGCCTCAGCCTCCGTAGTGCTGGGATTCCAAGCATGTGCCACCATGCCCAGCCTCACATGCCTGTCTCTAAAGGTGGAAGAATGAATGTTTCATGAAGATTTTGCCCTGCCCTCAGTGCCATGTTATTTTATCCTTTGGCTAGGGGTACTGGCGCCCTCCACCTCTAAGCCAGGATCTCATGCATGCTGGGCATGCATGCACTGTACCCTTGAACCGCATCTTAACCCTGTTACCAACTTCTTTTTTTTTAATGAGTACTGGAGATTGAACTCACGACCTTGCGCTTGCAGGGCAGGCGCTTATGCCACTGAGCTCAAAATCCCCAGCCCCTGTTACCAACTTTTTAAAGCTCTGGTCTGAGTCTCAGGACACCCAGTGAATATTGATCTGAGTTTTTAAATTCTGTGTATGAATTACTTTTAGAGAATGTGAAGTTTTATTTTTTTAAAAAATGAGGCAAGATCTTGGTCTGCTGCCCAAGTTGGTTTTGAACTCACAATCCTGCCTTAGCTTCCCATTCAGTTGGGATTACAGGTGCATGCCCCCATGCCTGCCTGGTTTTTTCCCTGCCTGGTTGTTTTTGTTTGTTTTGTTTTTTTGAGACAGAGTTTTCCTGTATAGTCTTTTTTTTTGGGGGGGGTGGATCTTTTATGAGACAGGGTTTCACTATGCAGTTCAGGCTAGCCTTGAACTCACTTTGTAGCTGGGCTGGCCTTGAACTTGTAGGGATCCTCTGGCCTTAGCCTCCCCAGTAACGGGATTATGGGTATGTGCTTCTATGCCTGACTTTATTTTTGAGTTCTGATGACCTTATTGAGAGATACTTTTGTTTTATCTTATTAATTTAATATTATCACTTTAAACTTGAGCAGTCTGAGTTTTTTTTTTTTAAGAACAACTTGGGTTTCTTTTGATCTTTTGTTGTTTGGAGGAGGCGAAAGTATTTAAAGGCAACTTTTTTTTTAGTACCAAGGATTGAACTCATGACCTTATGCTTGCCAGTCCAGTGCTTATGCTGCTGAGTTAAATTCCTGGCCCCTTAAAGGCAACTTTTTAAACAACAAGGTTGCTAGTTTGCTTTTATTAAGGATATTTGAGGTTAATTTAATTTAAAAGTTTTTTCAGTAATGGGAATTAAACCCAGAGCCTCACATGGGCTGGGCATAGGGTTAAAGTGTTCTTTTGACACATGACTAATGCCACTATTTCTGTATTCTGTGAATAAGATGAGTAAGATGGCTACTTTTTCTTTTCTGTGTTATTTTGGACTATAATTTTAAATCTAGCCATAGATTGAATGCTTAATTATTAATAAAAATAAGCAATTTTTAGGAAAAAATACTAGTGCACTAAAATAATTTTATTAAGACATGAAGTTAGGAATTGTCCTTCCTTGTATGTAGTAGTAGCAATAATTAGTATAGTAGTATAGCAATACGTAACCCTTGCTGTTTGTAAAGATTAAGTATAAGTACTTTACAAATAGTAGCTTATCTGATCCTCCTTATGGGACCCTAAGAGATAGGTAGGTGCATTTGGCCCGCTGTTTTTCATTTGTGCCTTATTTTCAGCATCTTTTTTGGAGGCAGGGTCTCACTATGTAGATCAGGCTGACCTTGAGCTCCCTCTAACCCAGCCTGGCCTCAGACTTGCAACTATCTTTGTGCCTCAGCCTCCCAAGTGGTGGGTTATAGGAATGAGCCACCATACCTGGCTCGCTTTGCCTTTCTTTATTGTTGGAGTTCTTTTGTTTTGTTTTGTTTTTGTTTCTTGAGACTATGTTGTTCAGGCTGGCCTTGTACTCACTGTGTGTCCTAGGCTAGCCTTGAACTCATGGCGATTACCCTGTCTCAGCTTCCCAAGTACTGGGATCGCAAGCATTCACCATTATTGAAATTGTTGTATAAATACATGTGTACTTCTTTTCTAATACAATTTCAGAGTACTTAATTGTAATGCAAAAGCAATTTTTTAGGAAAAAAATTATGATTATTTGGAAATTGCCATTTGGAATACATTTTAAATTCCAGTTAGAAAGCTGAGCATGGTAGTGCTTGGCTGTAATCCTAGCACCTGGGAGGCTGAGGTAGGAGGATTGTGCTAGTTTGAGACCAGCCTGAGCTACAAAGTGAGCTTGAGATCAGCCTGACTGCATAGCAAGACCCTGTCTCAAAAAAAAAGAAAAAAAGAAAAAAGAAAAAAAAATCCATGTAGACTTTGAGAATCACATGTAGTTCATTTTCAAAATTTATATTGCCTTAATATATAATTATCATTACAATGAGTAAGTACCTTACTATGAAAGGCATAGTGAACAAAAAGTAGAATTTTTACTGTTTTTATTAAAATGTTAGATATTTTAAATAAGAAATTTAAGGCATAGAAAAGATGAAATTTGTAATTTTCCTAACCTAGAAAAATTGTGTTCTGTTGAAATATCAATCATGTAGTGGAATAGCATTTCACACAAGGATAGGAGCTGTGGGATAAGATAAAAAGAAAGTTTTATACAATGAAAATTCTTGACTATACCTTCACTTATCTCCACATAGTGTAAGTTTTGTCTCGGTATGTATATGTTCATAATATATAAAGCAGCTGACTATAGAATAAGTGGTATATTCCTTCAGTAACATGTGTATGCAAATACCATTTAATAAAGTCATACAGTTAAGGTATTACTGTGGGGTCCCAGTTCCTCAGGTGTAGTATGAAGAACAGATTCACATAGGTTCCAGTGATAAAACTCTGCAAGAGGCACCATTCCCACTTCTCTGAATGTGGCATTCTTCTTGCAGAAATGGTGTGGAGGCTGTGTTGTTGAGGGAGAGTGGAGCCTAGGTAAGAAGAGTGTAGTCACAGTTCTTAAATTCCATTCAAAGCAGCAATCAGACCTCAAGGTTATGACATGCATATCTGGAGAGAGAAAGAGACCCAGGTCTGCCTTATTCCTGTAGCACGTGTGGATAGCATGGTACGTTTCTGACGTGGGCTTCTGTTCTTTCTTTCTTTCTGCTCCCCTAGTTGTGTGAGGAGCTCTTTGAGAAGATCAATGACAACTGTAATGAGGAGATGTCTTACTCTGTGGAGGTGAGTTCAGCTCAGCTTGAGCCAGTGTCTCTGTTCTGCTGTCCTCCAGCCTCCCTGCTCAGTGGCTCCCTCCCAGCAGCGACTGCTATAAATCGCTTACCCATTCCCTTGGTTTTCCACTTTTAGACTGTGTCTAAGTTTTGGTTATAGTGAGTTATACTGGATTTAAGTTTCTGAGCATAATTCTGTTTATTTTTAGTTACTGTTCTTTGTGTGTGTCTTGATTTTTAAATGACACATTTGGATTTGCCAAATGGCTTTTCTTTTTTTTTTTTTTTTTTGTACCAGGGATCGAACTCACGACCTCGCGATTGCCATCCAAATGGCTTTTCAAACAGTTATAATTAGGTTTTAATTCCACCAGGAGGGTATAAGCACTCATTGTGCCCTTGCTAACATTTACTATTTTCATTTTTCAGTCTTTGCTAATTTGACAAGTTATAATTTCTCTTATTTTAATTTGAATTTCTTTGATGTTAGTGTGGTTGACTGTCTTGTAAATTGTGTATATGCCTAGTTATATTTTGGCTTACAGTTGTTTTTATTCACTTATAAGGACTCTTTGGCTTTGGTATAGATAGGTGAGTTGAATCCTTTTGGTCTCACACTTGTATGAAAAGGGACAAATCTTCCAAATGTGTGTGTGTGTGTGTGTGTGTGCACACGCGCGCGTGCACGCATGTGTGAATATCTCTGGGAGATTCAGGATTGTATGTATAAGTTTAAGTAGACAAGAATAGTTAAAAGTATTATCTCACTTTTTAGGGTGAGTTGCTGCCAGAAACAATATTTGTCATCCAATTTTATTTTCATATTGGGTCAGTTACTTAGCTTTCAGGGTTCTTAATTTTTTAAACTGATTTTTAATAAACAGTATCAAAGCATAGAGAGTCATGGAAAGAAAAAGGAAATGGAAATGGAGACAAGATTACATTTTAGATACTCTGAAAATGTGAGTCTAGAATGTAAAGTTGAAAACTCTGGGTGTTTGTATTGTAGCCCGAATAGCTAGTGATGCAGGAGGGTCTGACTCACCAGAAGCATCACAGTGTGGCCCACTGTAGTGAGCCTTGTACACTTAGAAGTCTGATTTTATGATACATCAGGATAAAACCATCCTTCAAAGGCACGCCCTTCAGTGAAGCTCATTTGGCTTCGTTATGAAACCAGCGTGTTGGTTTGTTACCTTCCCAGGAGGAGTATCTATCTCCTAAACCAGAACCCTCACATTTGCAAGACTAGTGTGTTACTGACAGTTGTTTGGTGAATGTGGAATGACAGAGAGGAGAGTTGATTAAATAAATGAAATGTTAATTGTGTCAGGTTAAGAATGATGACCTGCTGCCATTCATCATCATGAGGGATCCCTGTGTGCTGCTGATGGAGCAGTTCATGAAGTAGTTATCTGAGGTTTCCTCTTCATCACGTTTCCAGGCCATGATGGCTGACCCACCCTCACTGCTTCTGGTGCATACATTGTCTGTAGTTAGTGACAGCGTGATCAGTATAAAAAATCAGAGTTACCGGTCTCTTTTGTCTTCTCTGTGCTGGAGTGCTGATATTATTCTTTGGTGTGTGTGTGTGTGTGTGTGTGCACTTTGATTTTTTTTTAAATTTTTTAAATTTTAAAAGGGAGTAAAATTAAACACAACAAAACAGAATGGGATATAAGAAAGCATAAATTTCAAAGCTAGACAACCAGAGATCTTCACTATTTGTCATATTGTCTCATTTTCTTCCAAATGGTTGTCCTTATCTCTGCATATGGGGAGCTCATACTAAATAACATAGCCAATCTTTTCACAAGATATGTAGTTCACTGGCTCCCACTTGCTAGGCAGGGAGGAGAGGGAGGGGGAACACGGGATAGGGGACAGGACGACATGAGATGTCCAATTCTCAGCCCACACGCAGGCAGGATCACAGTCGCCCCCCCAGAGATGGGAAGAGTTCCTTGTTCTCCCGACACCGCATGAGTCAGCCGCACGGTGCAGGTCCTGATGTGCCAGGGTCTCTCTCCTTCAGGCCGCCGAAAGTCTGCCACTCTCAGCTGCCCCCAGAGAGGGGAGGAGCTCCTTGTTCTCCCGGTACCCCGTGTCAACCGCACAGTGCAGGTCCCAATGCGCCAGGATCTCTCTCCTTCGGGCTGCCGAAAGTCAGCCGCACTCTCAGCTG
>PVJX010011906.1:0-52011 GCA_004027295.1 Dolichotis patagonum | reverse complement strand
TTATACAATGGAGTACTACTCAGCTATAAAGAATGATCACATCGAGATATTTATAAATAAATGGACACGACTTGAGACCATTCTCTTAAGTGAAATAAACCAAACTCACAAGGGTAAATACCATATAATCTCCCTAATATGAGATTTGATAAGAGTATATAAGACTTTATGGTAAGCATGAGGCCTCATCTCATAGCTTTGAAGTCTTTCAAATTTTTAAATCATCAGTTGGAATGGTGTTATCCTGTTTTGTTTGACTATATCATACGTGATGATATGAACAGCTGTTTTGAAGAAAACATTATGACAGCTATTGCTGATTTAATATTATCCTTCTTAGAAGTCCTACCATGCTTTTTTTGTTCTATTACCGTTGGTTCTATCTACCACATTGTGTCTTATTTGAATTTGAATATGTGTGATAGTTCAAACAAATTTTTTCTTTTATCAAAAATGAGATATTATAGTACCCATTGATCATTTTCTGTTATTCAGTTCAGAAAGCCCTGTAATTCTTTCACTATATGCATGGCTTTATACTATTGTGTTATGTTTGATATTATTGTAATTGAAACTATGCTCAACTATAGCAGAGTAAAAGATATGGTGTTAGATACTGTTAATGTCCAGTTGACTTAATGTAAAGTACGTGTTGCCTATGTTGTCCTGTTGTGATCTGCTCTGTACTGTCCCCTTTTGTTTTATTCTCTTTTAAAGAAAAAAGAAATGAAAAAAAAATAAGGCTGTGTCTGGCAAGAGGAAGCACAGATGTCTGAGTGTCTCATACCAACAAAGGGCACCACACGGTACCACTCTTCACTGTCCCTTTGGGTCAATTCCCTTCAAGTCACTTCAGCTTTGCTGAACCCCAATGACATGCAAAGCATAGGCACAAATGAAAACATATCTTCTACCCAATCCCAAAATAAACAATCCAGAGAAGACAGATGTACAAAAACTGATCACGAAACTACCTGAGGAAGAATGCCTATCTGATCACAAAACAGCTGCTAATTACAGTCTGAGAGAACAAATGGTCAGTACTACTGATTTGCAGGGAAGGCTTCAGGGAAGCGGATTTATTCCTTGACTGAGCTCTAAAGGATGAAGAGGATTACCACTAGCTGGAATGACACAGCATATAGATTAAGATGTAAAAAGGGCCCTGATAAGTGAGAGGCCACTGCCTAAGGCAGGCTGCTCACCTCATAAGTTAGCTCTCACCTATAAAATAGACAAACTGCTACCCCCTGCAAGGTGGCTGCAAGGTTCAAGCAAAGGATGTTTAAAAGTCTATAGCACAGGTCTCATCCACAACAGATCTCAGTAAAGGACTGCAGGTATCACTCTGACAGAGCCCAAATGCCATGCTGTGTGTGTGGGCGCTATACTTGATGTACAAGACTTGGGCAGTAATGATGGCCTTAATATTATCAGATATGGTTCTGGACCCTGATCTAAGGTTACCATTTTGGAGACAGCAGAAATAAAAAACTGGAGGCAAGTAGACTAATTAAGGAACTAATTAAGGGAACAATTAATAGTTTGGGTAAGAGGGTGAGAGCATGGATTGAGGCAAAGCATTTGAGAAGCACAGCTGCCAGAACAGGATCTGACAATCAGTAAGCATGTGCATACACGCTGGTGTGGAGGAGAACAGAACTGCTTCTTCATCAGGGGTGAAAACTTTCTAAAGCAGTGGTGGAAGTCTTGGGCCTGAATGACTGTGATCATGGGAAAGGGCTTGAGAACCAGAAAGTCACAAGTGTGAGTTTTGGTGGTCTCTGACCAGACAGTAGCTGAACAGCAACGGTTGGCACACAGGAGTACAGTCAAGACCATCACAAGCACGCAGTGTCAGCTGACTTGAAGTCACAGCAGTGGCCAGAGCAGAGGAAGACCAGTTATAAAAGGAGCTTAGGATGAAGCCATCAAGGTGGCAAGGGAGAGGAAATGGCAGGACCCCACAAGCTGCAGGCAGATCAGAAAGAGTTCAGGAAAGGCTCAATGGACAGAGCTTCATGTTACCAACCAAGCATGCAGAATGTGAAGAGAGGTGAAGTTTTGCTGCTCTTGGTGTGGGTGGCCACACCTCACCTGCTCAGGAATATGTGGTGCTGAAGTGCAGGGATAGGGAGTTACTCTTTCAAGAAAGACAATGCCATGTATACTGCAAGGGCATCAGATCCTTATATTTAAGATCTTTACCCTTTATCTTCATTTGGAAATATAAAATAAAAATAAAAGCAAACATAGTATCAACAGTACATGAATCTTGGGCCAGGAATATAGCTCAGCTGCATGGCCACCTGCCTGGCAAGCACGAGGTCCTGAGTTCAATTCCTAGTTAACTGAAAAAAAAAAGAATCTTATTTCAGAATCAAGGAAATGGGAGTGAAATAAGCTCTAAACACTGGGAAATGAAGAATCTGAGTGAGGCTCACAGGAGGTAGTCACAACATAGATTGAGTAAGGAACATAAGACAAGGACCAGGGATTTAGCTCAGTGATGTAGGACCCTGCCTGGCAAGCATGAGGTTGTGAGTTTGATCCTGGTACCAAAAAAGAAAAAAGAAACACAACACATAAAGAAAAAGGACAGTCTGTGTAATGCAGTGTAAATGATGTGGTTGTCTGCTGGGCAGTCTTCCAGCTCACCCTGGTTTCCTGCCCTGGTAGCTGCTTCTACCTGACCTATACAAGTGGGCTCCCAGCAGCCATGACTTTATCACAGCCACTCTCACCCAACAGCCTCTGGTCCGTGCAGATCGACTAGAGGTGGCAAACTGACCCCAAATGCAGAGTATAGGCACAAATGAAAACATATCTTCTACCCAACCCCAAAATAAACAGTCCAGAGAAGACAGATGTACAAAAACTGATTACCTGAGGAAGAATGCCTATCTGATCACAAAACAGCTGCTAATTACAGTCTGAGAGAACAAATGGTCAGTAACTACTAGTTTGCAGGGAAGGCTTCAGGGAAGCGGATTTATTCCTTGACTGAGCTCTAAAGGATGAAGAGGATTACTACTAGCTGGAATGACACAGCATATAGATAAAGATGTAAAGAGGACCCTGATAAGTGAGAGGCCACTGCCTAAGGCAGGCTGCTCACCTCTGTAGGTTAGTTCTCGCCTATAAAATGGACAAACCCTATCCCTAACCCTCTCCAAAAATCTGGAGAGAAATTAGTTTCTCTCCTAGTAGATGGACTTGTGATAGAAGACATGGGAACTGTTAACGATGATATTCTCTGCCATCTGGATAGAGGCAAATAAAAAAAAAAAATACCATATGAAACAATAGTCAAGAAACACTTTGTAATTACATCTGGTCTTCTAATTGCTCACTTCATTTAGCTTACAGTAACAGCAGCTAAACCAATCCAGGCAATTATTGATCGGCCCCATCATACCCTACTTGTCTCTACTTCCCCACTGCAGCCGCCGATATATTTATCTGTAGGAGCAGCCACCCTAACCCCTGAATGAAACCAGAGCAGGTGGCCTAACAGTAGCCCTGCCCCTCTAGAAAGTCTGGAGTTGACCATCCTCAGACCCAGCAGCCAGGGTCACGGATGGATTCTGTGCAGCCCTAGGCCTCCAGATTAAAATGCTACTTAAACATACCCTTCCGTTTTCCCCTCCCACTCAGTGTTCCTCACTCTTGCCTTCTTCAGCCCAATCATATTCTCTTTAGCATTCTCTTAGTTTCAACTATGAACTCATATCCACATCATACCCACATAGACCTATCTACCCACACTCTCACCCAGAACAGACCCACACACTCATCCAACCCTCCATCCTCATTGAGGAAGGATGGAAGGACTGAAAGGCTTTAGCTTACCAACAGCCCAGCTGAGTGTTGCTGAAGTCCCAGCATGCCCTGCAGCACCACTCACTGAGATACACAAATCTACTTTCTGCCTTCCCAGAATGTTTAAAAAAATAAGCAAACAAAAACAAGACACTTCCAGGATGTCATTTGCATCAAACTGAAAGAGGTTGTGATTTAAATCCCTATGCCTCCTCGCCAAAATACAATGAAAGGCAACTGTGAGCAATTAGTAAATATTAATTAGCAATGGTTCTAAGACAAGATTCAAACATTATAGTCTTCACTTTAACAAAACCTGTTTGGAACAATTTTTAAATATAAAGTAGAATTTTTTAAACAGAGAGAAGTAAAGAAGGTCAGAGGTAAAACAGAGATGGTCTGTGCAACTTGGACACAAAGAAGGGAATTGGAGGTGAACTCAAGGATAGTCCTAAGAACAGCAGCCTACAGACACCGTGAAGAAGATGAGAACCCATAACATGAACAACTATTTCTAAGAGGACATGTAATTTATCAACTAGTGATTTCTTACTGTTTTTTTTTTAAATTCTATATTATTTCTATCCTTTTTTCTGTTTTGCTTTTTTTTTTTCTCTTTAAACAAAATTTAAAAAAAAAAAGATGCGAACCCAGTAAAGAGGGTATCAGGAGCACTAATCCAAAAGCTCTCACAGCCAGCCCTAAAAACAACAGCTGTGAAACACTCTGAGAAAACAGCCTGGGTACAGTTGTAGATATTTCTCTTAATCACACTAAGCTCCTCATCTATCCAAACTGTCTGCACTCCTGAAGCTGCCAAAAGACTAAGAGTGGAGAGGCCAGGGACCAGACTTTCTTTACATCTCATCTAGATTACAGAAACAGCCTCCTGACTGGTGTCTTCTCATGTTCTATGGAGTTTTCTATACAACACACAGAATGATCTTTCTAGAACTGAAATATGATGAAGTCATTGTCCACCATGCCTCCCAACCAGATGAATGATTAAATCCACCCTGCTTTGCCTCGCCATTAGCCCTTCATCACAGAACTCCCGTCAACCTCTCAATTTTAATCTCCCACGGCTTCCTGTTTAATTCAAATGTATTTAATCCAGGCAGCCACTTTGTGCCATTCACACAGTACAGATAAAAACATGAGTAAGACAAAATCCCAAACTTCATGGAGCATACATTTTAGTGGCAGGAGGCAAATAAACACTTGGATAATGCATATGAAGACAGGAGTGTGGCAAATGCTAAGCACAAACACAGAAAGTTAGCCTAACAGGATGGAGAGCGACAGGGGCAGTTTTATTTGCTTGTTTGTTTGTTTGTTTGGTACCAGGAATCAACTCAGGACCTTACCACTGCCAGACAGGTGGTTATGCAGCTGAGCTATATCCCCAGCCCAGGAGCAGTTCTAGCTAAGGAGACAAGATCAAGACTGCAATGAAATGATGGAGAGCCATGAGATTATCTGTGGGGGAAATGGTCAAGAAAAGAGCTCCACTCTACTTCCCAAACAGAAATATGCTTGGTTCTTTCTGTGGAACAGCAAGGAAATCAGTATGGTTGGAATGGAGGGGGCACTGGGGAGAGCACAAAAAGATGAAGTCAGAGTTGTGGATGGGGGGCAGAATCACCTTTGGAGGCCTGTCAGGCAAGGTAAGCTCCCTGATCTCAGTTTCTCACTACTGTGGTTCTAAGCATGCTTAGGGAGCCCTTCCCACCTTTGCCCATCTGGAAGTGTTGGGTATCTTTCAAAAAAGCCCAGCTGGGGCGCTATAAGCAAGCCACGGGTACTCCAGGGAGAGAACAAGTCAGCATCTCCCGAGAATCAGCCATGCTGGAACTTGGGGGGCCAACCAAGAAAGCAACGAGCCATCCTCCCTAGCAAGCAGTGCAAGGGAGCGCCAGGGAGAGAACAAGTCAGTGTCAGTGTCTCTGTCAGCCTATGGCAAGCGGGCTGAGAAACAAAGGTCCCACCCCGCTTTAGCAATTAGATGGTTTCAAGGTCAGCAGGAGTGGACAGTAACTAAGGTACATAATGCAACTAAATGCTTGTATTGTTTAGTTGACTATGCTGACCTGGGGCCAGAGGTCTGAGCGTCTCTTGGGAGGATGACAGTGTGCAATATAGCAAATATGGGGCATTTCCTTCTATCCTGTCTTTGAAGGCCAATATTGTTTTCACTGTTTTGCTTTGTTTTGATTAATTGTTTTGGTCTATTCAATATTCTGTTTTGATTAGTTTTATAGTGTTCTGTTTTTTGTTTGATTTTGCTATACCTGATTGACTGGACAACTATTGTGAAGATAACAAGATATACTATGGTATCTATTATTGTTATCCCAATATTCTGCTTTGAAGTTCTGTATTAATTTCACTGTATTGTCTTGAGTGGCTTTGTTCTGTCTTGTTCTTTTGTATTTTACTATCCTTAAAAAAAAAAAAAAAAAAAAAAAACAAGCCCAGCTGGTATGTCACTTTGTTGGTGAAAGTTTCTAGACATCCCCCACCCGCAATAAGCTGGCATTAAGAGCTCCCTCCTTGGCTGCCTCAGCACCTTAAACACACTAAAGAGTAAACTCTATTTATGTGTCTACTCCCCTCCAGCATTCTAGGAGTGTATGAATCACCTGGAGCTGGTACAGTGTTTAGTACATATAAATAGCAAGAGATCAAAATTACTTGTTGAGTTGAACTAGGGTTTGCACTAAAATATCAGTCATCAAGTAAGAAAAATAATGTAACCTTCACAATAAATTTTAATATGGAAATAATTATATTAGAAGAAACGTCAATTGTATAAAAAAACCTAAATGTATTTACAGTGTCATAAATAAATTCAAGAAATACAATCTCGCACTGAAAAGAAGCTGCCTGTGTGGGGAGAAAGGTAGCATGTAGAGGAACAAGACGGGTAGGTAATCATGAACTTACTTAATTATAGGCTAATTTCCACCCACAAGCTGAAAAGGAGGATCCTCTGATCATGTGGAATCTAGGACAGCAGATGGCCCAGAAGGATGGCAGGCCATTCTGCCAAAGATGAACTCTTATAACAAGTCACTTCTCAAAGATATGTCCAGTAATTCCCACGTTCACAAGGGAAGAAGAGAGAGAAAAATGCTTTTGCTTTTACCTTGGCATCCAGAGTAGCTGAAGCCACAATCAGTCGAAGATCTCCCCGTTTTTTTTGAATCTATAAAAGAAGGCATTAGGAAACAATGATAACATTATGAACACTTATAGATGAAATAATCTGATACCTGAAATTTACTTCAAAATAAACCAGTGTGTACCCTGGAAGTTTTATAAGTGAAACAAGAATGACCACAAATTAATAACAGTTAAAGTTACAGGTAAAAGTGAGATCACCATACTATTCTTTTTTTTTTTTTCATATCAGGGATCAAACTCACAACCTGGCCCTTGCCAGACAGGTGCTTACGCCACTGAGCTAAATCCCCAGCCCTACCATACTATTCTAATTTTGCAAATGTATGGCATTTTCTAAAATGAAAGCTAATACAGCTGGATGAAGTGGCACATGCCTGTAATTCCAGCACTTGAAAGATGGAGGCAGGAGGATTGCAACTTCAAGGGCAGACTGAGCTTCCAGTTGGACTGAGCATGAGGCTAACTTGGACTACATAGTAAAAGCCTATCTCAAAGGGGAAAAAAAAGCTAGCAAAAACTTTACACAAAATCTAAACAAGATTTAAGATCTGAATTTTAATTAATTGAGAATAGAACCATTTTTCTCTGACATGAAGGCTTTGGGATAGTATGAATCTACGTATATATACATGGTCAAAAGCATACAAAAAACTCATTATCCGTTCAACCTAGGTAATCTTCTTCTAGGTATCATCAAATTACAATGATACATGAATACCTATCCTTACAGCACCACAATTTATAATAGCTAAGTCTTGGAAGTAGCCTGTATGTCCTGTATCTGTCATTCACTAATAGATGAATGCACAAAGAAAATGTGATATTTATACACAATGGAGTCCTTCTCTGCCATAAAGAAGAATAAACTTGAGTCATCTGTAAGAATATGGATGCACTTTGAGCCATAATGTTAAGTGAAATAAGTCAGACCCACAGGTTTAAGTATTGCATGATATATCTTCTATGAAAATCCCAAAAAGTAAATAAAAAACAAAATAAAAGATAATAGAAGTAGGGTGACAGAGTTTTTGCAGATGGGAAGGGGCTCAAGAGATGAAGGGAAAGCAGAGGAAAAAGGGGAGGGAAAGGAGATGAAAAAAGAATTAAGATATGTTATGTACATGCATCAAACTCCACACAGGAATGTAATCATTATGTACTGCAAACATGTACTAATAAAAAAAATTTTAGTGCCAAAAAATCAAGATGCTTTCTAAAAACAATCTGCTTATAAAATTTAATTGTGATCCATATGCATGACAGAAGTATTTTTTAAAGTAGTGAATTAAAGCAAAACCAGGATAAAATAAAGTGCTCTTGTGTATAAGAGTGAAAAAAAGTACATTAAAAGCAAATAAATAGTAGCACTAAAATAGAAATATAGACATTAAGAGTTTTTTAAAGAAGATGATCAACAGGAAAAATCATCAAATAAACTTCAGCAAAAAATATAACAACAATTAGAATTTATTCTTCACCAATCATATCCCAAGGATTTATTTTCCAAGGCTAATGCACAATGTTGGTAAAGATGTGAAATAGGAGGCCAGGGATTTAGTTCAGTGGCCTAAGCGCCTGTCTGGCAAGCATGAGGTTATGAGTTCGATCCCTGGTACCTAAAATAGGCCATTGTGTTATATTGTTCCTGAAAATGCAATAACCCAGGAGGAAAACTTCTCATAAGTATCAAAATGTCTTATTGTTACCAAGTAACAAAACAATAATGCAACGGCAAACTATGCATTATTCCAGAGCCCCTGCTTACAACTGTACTAAGATAGCCCTGCACTAAGATACCTGGGTGAGGAGGCCAGGAGCCCACATGCCTGGATTAGCTGTGGACCTCCTCCTAGCATGGGTGTTTTTTTCTGATTTGCATAAACATGCCTCATGGTCTAGTTGTGATGCTATCGTAAGAGTTTTACATCACCCTTTTTAAGCCTGGTAACAAATTATGACCCAGAGAAGCTCTGTCCAACAGAACTCTCCTCGATGATGAAT
Organism: Dolichotis patagonum; assembly: GCA_004027295.1. Taxonomy (NCBI): domain Eukaryota; kingdom Metazoa; phylum Chordata; class Mammalia; order Rodentia; family Caviidae; genus Dolichotis; species Dolichotis patagonum. The sequence goes on along the minus strand of PVJX010011906.1, from coordinate 43,002 downwards.
ACATTCCTTATCCACACTGTAATAACCACTCACCATACATGGCTACAAAGACCTTTAAAAAAAAGCCAGCGTGATTATGGAACTGAATTTTTACACTTTTATTCTATCTAATTAATTAAACCTAAATAGCCACAAATGGAAGTGGCTGCCATATAGCAAAGTGTACCAGCACAGCAATAGAGACACTCTTTACCCTAGGTTGGAGACAGGTAAACTTAGCAGAAAGAAAATTTATACCTAGCTGGAATAAACTTTATAAAAAGATCCAGGACCTGTGATTTTTTTCAGGGGATAGAACTCACAACCTTGCACTTGCCAGGCAGGTGCTTATGCCACTGAGCTAAATACCTGGTGCAGGACCTGTGATTTTAACTGCTCTCATCTACCACTTCTTTCTAGCCTCCTGTCCCTGGGAATTTGTCCAAAGACAATGATCAGGAATAGTGATAGGGAGTACACAGGTAAGGATGAAACAAATTATAAGCTGTAATTGTGGCAGCCAGATAATGGGCATGTACATTATAACCTTTTTTCCCCTCTGGAGTATGTTTGAAACCTTAAGAAAAACTTAAAAAGAAAAAACAACATAATTATAAGGATGTTCACTACAGAGAAGTATTTGAAATATATAAAATCTAAAATTCATATAAATGCCTAACCATAGGAGAACTAAATACCTTATGGTAGAAACAAGTGATTATGTAACCATTAAAAATGCCTTCAGCCAGCCATGGTGGCACACGCCTGTAATCCCAGCACTCAGGAGGGTGAGGCAGGAAGACTGCCATGAGCTCAGGGCCAGCCTGGGCTACATAGTGAGTTCAGTTCAGCCTACATAGTAAGACCCTATCTCCAAAAAATTAAATAAGTAAAAATAAATAAAAATAAAAACTTATCTCCAAGCAATAAAAATAATAAGAATATTTAATGACACAGAGAAATGATCTTGACGTAATGTTAAAGAAATGCACAAAATAAAATTAGCACAAACAATCCAATACCCATTGTGCCAAAATAGGTTCTTGTACAGAAACAGATAAACACAGAAAAGAACACTTCAATATTTTAAGAGTGATTTTATTTCTCGATGGGTAAAATGATGCATGATTTTTTTTCCTTAGTATTTTGTTGGCTCTTCCAAATTGCTAGTTACTTGTCTAATCAGACAACAAAACAAAGACAAAAAAACAAAATTGGCCAGGTGTGGTGGTGCATACCTGTAATCCCAGCACATGGGAGGCAAAAGCAGCAGTATCACCATGAGTTCAAAGCCAGCCTGAGCTATATATACTGTGAGACCCTGTCTCAAAAAAAAAGAGAGAGAAAGAAAAGAAAAAAACAACACAAAAAACCACACAAACAAAAAAACTCTGGCAGTGGAGTCATACCTTCTTTAGCAAGCCAATGGCAATGTCAGTGTATAAGGTCCTCTCGTGGGCTTCATCCAACATGATGGCACTAAGAATGACAGGGATGCTCCTGTGAGCACTAACACAACAACCCCACATAATCCCATCCACCAAAGGCACTCCTGGGTACTGAGCTCTCACACAATTACCTCAAATCAAAAGGAAAGCTTAATGGTGAGGTAATTCTTAGGCTAATGGTGACATCAACAAATCTTGGTTTAAAAAATGGTGAGGTGACTTATTGCTATCTTTAAAGAGCATCAAGCCAGGTGTGGTGGTGCATGTCTACAGTCCCAGCACTTGGGAGGCTAAGGCAGGAAGATCTCTGTGAGTTTGAGGCCAGCCTGGGCTACAAAGTGAGTTCAAGGCCAGCCTGACCTACATAGCGAGACCCTGCCTCAAAACGACAAAAATAAATAAATAAAAAATAAAGAGCATCACCACCCACACTGGATTCTAATAGGATTTAATAGTTGATTTTCAACAGCAGTATAATCCACACCCCCACAGAACATAACATCATAACAAAGCCAAACTACCTGAAGGCTGTTAAGCTATAGAAACGACCAAACAGGTTCATCACACACACGTATCAGAGAGTCAAATGGGTCTGCCAGAATGCTACAGACCCTGGGGAGTAAAGGTTCACACAGAGGGAGAAAGTGAGAAATAATTATTTGGACTTTGTGCATTGCATTCAGCAAAACACTGCCCAGTTAATTCTCTGCTGTGTGACTGTGCAGTCAGTATCTGTGCTGGGATGGGACAGAAGCAAGATAAACCAAGCCAAGTACATAAGCTGCTTAAATGACAGAGATTTTCATTTATTCACATTTGTCTACTTACATGTCCATTGTTTGCTGTCTTTAGGGGCCATGCTATCTAACTTCTGAGAAAAACATCAAGGGTTGAAATGGCCATGGTCAACAGAAAAGTTCTGGCCAGCTGAGCAGAGATGTAATTCTCAGTAACAACTATTTATCAATCTACTTGTGGACTTTGGCGACCTCAGGAAAATTATCAAACACACTTACCTATATTTTGTTAACAATGGATCAACCATCATTTCCCTGACCAGCATTCCATCGGTAAGAAACTAAAAAATAAAACAAAGTTTTATAAATAATTCATTTACACTATATATTAATATTTTTAAGTTCAAGAGGAATACCTTGTAAAGTTGAAGCACAACCTCTTTACCAACACATGTACAAATCAATTCCCACAAAGGACTAAGGAAATGGCCCAATATTTTTGTTACCAAGTAGTAAAATTCTTCACACGCACACTATTTCAAACATGAAATCATTAATGAGGTTGCAAAATCTTTTAGCAGGACTTCATCAACGTTTATTTGATGATTATCAACTAAATCCCATTTCCTCTAAGCTGAACCCTGGTACTAATGATGAAGAGACAATGAAGACAAGCCTGACTCTGCCCCAGGGAAAGTTTGAAATCATCATTCTTCAAACATCCCAAAGACTGAGGCTGCAGCTCTTGGAAGTGAACCTCAACTTGCACTGGTATTTTATGGAACATGACAAGGTCAAGGATAAGAACAAGGGCTGTGGAGATAGACTGCCGACTCCTTCAAACTCCCAGGTCCTCAACCTTTTCATAATGTAACCAAGGGAAAAATCTTACTTTCAAATTCAGTTCTAGACTAACATGCAGGGACTCTATGCAAGATCTCTGTACTTTCCAGCAGACTGACGTCCCAAAGGGCCAGCATGATTTCCCACACTTTGTACCATGGCCTTGCTCTATCTCTTACTTATTGTATGAAAAGTAGCCAAGTTCTTATCCTCTCTGAGTCTGACTCCTCACCCATAAAGTGAAGTAATACAAGCAGCTACTTCACAGGGTTATCATGAGCACTGAGAGAGATAGTATATATAAAGTGCTTAGCACAGAACCTAGCACATAGAGACATTAAGGAAAATCAGTTATTATTTAGGATTAATGAATGTTTATTAAATGTTTCTGAAATATGCAGTAACAACTAGATGTTCTTCCTATCACCCCAAAACAAATTTGGTGTGTTAAGACTAATGACCCTTAGTATGCTGTACTTTAGAATTTTTACTTTTCTTCTTTTAAGAGCAGGATGCATTTCTACCAGTTTGCTTAGACTTGGTGCCAGCTGCCACACAAACGGAAGTCAAAATGAGAACTTGCTACCAGTGACAAACCAGTTAAAAAAGGAAAGCCTTGGAGTTGTAACCAATTAAAACACAAAACTATCTCAGGAAGGAGTCAAAAAGGATCACTTGGTTATATAACCCATTGAAAATTAATGCTTGTTTAAATATATTTGATGGTAAGGACAGTTTATTCTCTTTAGCTGGCAAGATGCATGTCAAAAGTAACAAAATACAGAAATTTACAAAACAAACTGCATTCTTTTACACAACACTGTTCACTCTGCTGGTCTAATTATTTTAAATTTTCCTTTGATGCAAACTGAAAGGTAATTGAGATTCTAATAACCAACCTTCATCTCATCAGAGCACTCCATTTCTTGTTTTATTGCACTATTGGATTAGACTTTGATTCTAGTATTGCTATAAATAATAAATGCCCTGTTGAGTTGATTATTCACTGATTACTATTGACACTAATTATTTTAATCTTTGCAATTAGGTCAAATAACACACAGATAAAATCTATTATCAGGTAAAAAATAACGTAAGTTTTAACTAGTGAAAAAATCATTCATGAATTCTACACTGAATCAATTTATACCTCTTTGTCCCTGTTCTTAAATCTTTACAGGCTGATTCTGTATTTAGATAGCTATGTGATTCAGTGGAAAAAAATAAAACACATATGAACAGGACACTTTGAATGAGGTACTACTATCACCAGCGAGCAAAGCAAACCTCCCAGGCCCTCGCCCTCTTCAGAATACAAACCAAAGGCTAACTCTTACTTTCAACTTCAGTTCTAAGCTAACATTCAGGAACTATGCAAGATCTTTGTACCTCCCAGCAGACTAAAGTCTCTGAGGGACAGCATGACTGGGAAGATGGTACTGGGAAGATGGTACATCATGGTACTTTCTACCATGGCCTTAGTATGTAAGGGCTGCATGCTTTTAATTCTACCCAAACAATTTTCATCCACATTCACACCAGGAAAAAGAGCTTAAGCACCTCACCTTAATCCTTGTAGCCAGTGGGTCGGTGCAGTCATCAAAACGGATGCAGTAGCCCACCTCATGGCCTAGTACTGCACCCCTTTCTTCAGCTACTCTCCCTGCAACCTTTGGGAAGAAAGATCATGCTGAAAATAGAGACACAGAAATTACTGCACAGTGCACATACTATGGAAAATCTAAAGGTCACTGGTTAAGTGGTATATGAACACTGGAAAATGAGAAGAAAAGGGGCAAGTCATTATAGAACAAATATGAAAAGTTTTGGAATTTATTAGCTGACATATTGCTATACCTCACTTCATTCTAACACACTATTGGGGCAATTTACACGAATACACAAAATAAAAAATAAAGCACAAGAAGATGCCACAAATCAAGATGAAAACATTGGGTCTAGGTGGTGTAGCTCAGTGGTAGAGTGCTTCTTAGCATATACAAGGCAATACATTCAATCCCCAGCATCACCACAAAAAAAGATTAATTAAAAGGACTTAAAGTAATGAGAAAAAATTCTGAAACAGATATGCCAAAATTATTTAAGATAAGCTAAGCCACAAATTCAGCTCCAAATGTGGTGACAAAAGAAATGACAAGACTCACCCTGCTCCTAAAGAACAAGTTCACCAAACAGAGGCAACTTTTCAATCTCCGTGCTTTAAAATAAGGCACCTTCCACTGGATTATGAAAGCAGAATAGGAATGATCAAATTTAATACTGAGCCAAGTTCCTTTTAAATTTGGAGGCAAAAGGATAATATTCAAGAGCCAAATACTTAAAAAAACAATGCTCAAAAGTGTCCTAGCTACCAAAACTCTTAAAAAGGGAAATGAAGACAAGAAAACAGGTTTTTGGGGAAAAAAAAAAGCAGACGGATGAGAAGATTAATAAAGGATTCAAATTGATATAATAACATAAAAGACAAAATAATATATATAGGATGATGATCATAAACTATAAATAGAATTTCACCCACCCATGTAAGACAAACAAAAGCTGAGTATAGGAAAGATCAAATGAAAAACAAATTCAAAAAATGGCTCAGTAAGAGGACGTTGCTCTGTAGTAGAATATTTTCCCAGCATGTATGAGGCCCTAGGTTCAACCCCCAGCACTGCACACACACACACACACACACACACACACACACAAAAATTATACCTATAGGCAAGATCCCTGACCTACTCCTAGAACAAAGCCAGATGCAGTGTCTTATGCCTCCAGCTACTCTGGAGACGGAAGAGGATTATGAGTTTGAGGCCAGGACAACTCAGGCCTGGGCAACTCAAGGAGACTGTATTTCAAAACTAAGTAAATAAACAAACTTAAAAGCAGAAGAGCAATACTGTTCAATAACTTAGCTTAATTTACAAGAAAATAGAGTCTCATACTCACTACATAAACTAACAGAAAAGCACCGAAGAGTAGCCATAATAATATATGGGCACCAGCAAACTACACCAAACCAGGTGTCCTGCTTCAGAGAGGAGGCACCCCCACGTTCTCTGGCGATTCCTGTGTCCTAGTTTGGAAAATAGTTGCTACAGAAGGCGTCTTGAGGCACAGCTTACTGACACAGCCATACACCAGCAGCCCCAAGCTCAGAGGTGCAGAGACTCCCTGCACTCAGTCCTCCCAAGCAAGCACACTCTGTGTTATCTGCTCATCATTGTTTAAGAAACTATAGAGCAGATGAGGATCAGAAGTGGCTCTACACGGTGACTTGAAATTACAGCTCTGGCAAGCCAAGAGAATCAATCATCGAACAGCTGACCTGGACCACGTACTCTTTCAAAACTCCTTTTGAAACCAGAAATTCATCCTACAAAGCTCAACCTCTGGAGGTTATATTTCTCCATAAACAGCATTTCCCAGGACAGTTTGTCATTGGTCTAAGTTTACTCTACATGGTGGTATATTATAAATCGTGGAAGATGGCACAAATAGAGAATGTGTGCAAAAAAAAAAAAAAATACAAGAGACTCTGAAGAAAAAAGCTCCTAAGAATGAAAATAAATAAACTGATCTTCACTAAAATATAATCATTTCATGAGTCTAAAAGTAAAATACAAACTTATTTATTACTATTTCATTATTTGTATACATGAGCACTGAAAATGTTTTTAATCTCAAACTCTCTTAATTTCAACTTTTATAATCACACAGGGTTATATACTACTAGATTTTTACTAGACTTTTTCTATTGTTTACATTCTACTCCCAATCACCTCATCAACTAAAATGAACACATATTGTCTTCTTGAGAAACCAAATAGATAGAAGGGGAGAAGGTAAAATGAAAAAGAAAACCAACCACAGAATACCTACAGCATGGCAAATGCTAGATTCTGAGCATCTCCAGCTCAGGACATGGGTAGGAACCCTTCAGGTCTACAAGTGAGGAAGCTGACAGAAGCCTGGCGCACAGCCTGGCGCACAGCCTGCTCTGAGTCTCAGGTGGAGGCGGGCCTAGTCCAGAACTCAAGCCCATACTGTGTGCGGCCAGTTAAGCACACTCATTACCACAGCCTCTACGGGAGAGCAAGCCTTGCTTATGTAATCTGCTCTCAGGTTCTGCAGTTGTTTTCAGATTCCAGTCTTCACACAAAATACTTTCTGAAACAGCATTTCAAATGTGACAAGCCCTATTAATAGGACACACTTTGTTCTTTCAAGAGAAAACTTCTGGTTGCATGGAAGTTTTCCACAGCTACAGATTTAGAGCTAAAATGTAAACTGCTGAAGAGCCTGGATTCCAAACCACAAATGGAAAAACATTCTAATTTTTAGGCAACTGAGTCATAAAATTTAAAATTGCCATTGCAGTACAATCTCCAAACTGCTAGCCCCTTTTTTACTCTCTCTCACACATACACACTCCTTGTAAAATGCTTATCAATCATTTCTAACTGAAAGATCATAAGATAATGGATTTGTAGAAAGTAAACTCTACACAAAGCAAAAATAATTGAGGAAACACAATTAATTTCTTGTCTAGGTAAAGATGACAAAACAAAAGTATCTTCCTCAATCTTTCCAATCTAAAAACTAATTGAAAGCAACAAAAGCCTGCATCCTTCATGAAAGGGCAGCCACAAGCCCAGATAGTAAACCAGGAAGCACAACTGCCACTGTGAGATCTAAATTCAGAAGAAAGGAGGCCCAGGCCACCTCATAACCACAGAACCTGGCTTCCTTAACTATCCCCTCTAAAAGGCAGGGCCAATAATCCTATACAAGCATCAAATCAGCAATCACAGAACCCTAAGGATGTTATCTTGAGCCACAAAGACTTCTCAAATCACCAAGGAGTGCATCACCAGATCCTTATCCACATCCCTACCCCAAACCAGGAAAGAGCATCAAAGAGAAAACATGCCCCAGGCAAACCAAGAGTCTCACAGCTCTGTGACAGCCAGCAACCTCCTTCAGAGACCAGTGCTTATCACAGTTTAACACAAAAGTACTAACATAACCCCAAGACACAAAAGTTGACCAAAAAGGAAGAACTACAAGGAAACAATATGAGCAAAATAGCAGTTTGAAATGAAAATGTAAACTATTACCAGCAGCATACAGCTATGGAAACTGGGTTTCAAAGAAATCCCAAGCTGAAGCTAAAAAGAACTTAAGGAATAGATACAAAGAAGAGTCAAGGAACAAGGTGCTACATGAACAGGCCAGAAGCCAGTCGCGAGAGTCCTGCAGACCTTACCACTTGAACATGAAAGAAACTAGAAAGATTTTCCCAAATTTGAGAAATCCCTCAAATTTACACAGTGCTACAAGTAAGTTACAAACTAAAGAACTTTTCCACCATCACAACAAAAAGCAAAGATGAATTGACCATGCCAGAAGAAGACTAAAACACTGCTCTACTCTCCCTAGGAAAATTGCTCTGTTGTCTAGGAAAATAATAGACAACCACTGCCCATAAGGAGGCTGTCAATGGAATGCAGTCAAAAATTGTGGGAAGAGTTTATAGAAATGTGTCTAACAGATAAATGATATTTTAAAAAATGATGTTATTTTTATGAATATTGTTCACATTTGTAGCATTATCAGCTTTTAAAAACTGTAATATGATGTAGTATCTTCTTTAACTCTATTTGCTTCTCTGTTTACTGAAAACAAGGGAGGAATAGTGCAGTAGCACAGCATTTACCTAGCATGCTCAAAACCCTGAATTAGATCCCCAGCTGTGCAAAAGAAAGAAAGGACAGAGGGAGAGAAGGAGGGGATAGAGGGAGAGGGGAGGAAAGGGACAGAAAGGAATAAAGAAAAAAAGAGAGAAGGAGGATGAAAGGGATGGAAGCTGGGAAGAAGAAATTCAAAGAAGTGACTGAGATTTGAGAACACAGTGGATAGTAGGTAGGCCTGAAAAAAATACCATAAAAAAAAAAACGAGAAGAGCAGATAATTCCAGCCAGAGACGGTTATCAATACTAAAAGCAGACAAAAGATACCTAACATGCACTTATTTGGTGCTCATAAAAGAGAATAAAACAACTGGAATAGAAAGGTATGCCAAGATGTAACAGGAGAAAACCTATCTGACATAGATTTGAACCTGCAGATAAGAATTTTTCCATATTTAAGAAATACAAGGCAACCCATTCTGGACTCCCCATCTCTCAAGAGCTATTTCTATTCTCCATTCCTTTTCCCCAATAAATTTTCCTACTGAAAAAAAAAAAAAAAAACTTATTGGCTCAGTGTGAAAAAAAAAAGCAAAAGGTTTTTCATCAAAAGATTCTGTCAGAAAGAAAGAAAAAGAAAAAGAGAGAAAAAGAAAGAAAGAAAGAAAGAAAGAAAGAAAGAAAGAAAGAAAGAAAGAAAAGGAAGGAAGAAAGGAAGGAAGGAAGGAAGGAGAAAGAAAGAAAGAAAGAAAAGAAGGAAGGAAGGAAGGAAGGAAGGAAGGAAAGAAAGAAAGAGAAAGAGAGAGAAAGAAAGAAAGAAAGAAAGAAAGAAAGAAAGAAAGAAAGAAAGAAAGAAAGAAAGAAAGAAAAAAGAAAGACTATGACAGTCAGTTGCATGCTTCTAGTACCAACACTTGGGAGACTGAGGCAGGAAGACTGCTGTGAGTTCAAGGCCATCCTGCACTACACATAGCAATAACCTGTTTTAAAAAAAGAAATACTATGACTGCACAAGAAATACCAAGACATATCCTCATGAAAAAAACAGTATTGCAGGAGTTCAAGCAGAAAAAACAAGCCAGAAAGTAGGAGGAAAACCCTGCTGAAGCTCAGACTCAGACCAATAGTGATTCTTAATGCCAAGGGCCATGTAACAATCTGAAATTTCCGCGGAAAGAGAGTATGAATCAAAAATTTTACATCATGATCACAAATATTCTCAGGCATGTAAAAATAAGTGAACAAAAAAAATCATCCAACCAAGAAATAAAAAATGAATAATTCAGAGTTAGCAAACACATGGAAAACAGAGAGGAGCATTTAATCCATTTAAAATAAATAAATAAGCTGGGCATAGTAGCGCATGCCTATAATCCCAGCACTCTGAAGGCTGAAGTAGGAGGATCATTGCAAGTTCAAGACCAGTCTGGACATAAAGGGAGTTCAAGGCCACCTGAACTGCATAGTGAGACCCAGTCTCAAAAAGGCCAAAATAAATAAATATTTAATTTAATTAATTTAACTAATAAATAATACTATTTAAGATAACTAAAACTTTGTCTTAGTTATTTTTCTCTTACTGAGACAAAAATTAAGGGAGGAAACACCCAAAGTTAGAAGAGGAAAGATTTATTTAGCTCACAGTTTGTGGAGGTTTTAGTCCATAATTGGCTGGCTCCCAGGCAGGGTGGCAGGGTGGCACATGGCAGAAGGGCAATAGTTCATGGCATGGAAGACAGCAAAAGCAACAAGAGCAAAAAAGGGGAGCCCCTTTCTGCCCCTTTTATTTTATCCCGACTGCAGAGACTAGGACAGTGCCAATCTAATCAGTGGACTGATCCAGTAATCACCCACCCTTAATGCCAGCACTCTTAATCCTAGCATTCAACCATGAATCAGTCACAAACTAAATTCGGCTACCACCAAAAAAGCCCCATCTAAAAGTGCATGAGGCTTTGCAGGGGGGACCACTAGACACAAACCGTAACAATCTTAAAATGAAAATGACAGCATTGTATCTTACCACATGGAAGGAAGAAAGGTGGAAAGAATTTGTGTGTTAGCCTGGTGTGATGGCACACACCTATAATCCCAACACAGGCGGCTAAAGCAGGAGGATTGCAGTGAGTTCCAGGCCAGTCTGGACTACATAGTGAGTTCAATGCCAGTCTGAACTGACAGTGACACCAAGTCTCAAAGAAAAAGAATATGTATAATAATTTCTTCTTCTTTCATAACTAAAAACTCAAACATGCTGGAAAAATAAGTATCATTTTTAAAGTTTTTAATCTTTTTAAACTTTAATAAATTATCTTGTGGTAAACAAATATTTGCCCAAATTCATTAACTGCTCCTATTTCATTTCAGTTTCTTCTTTTGCTAAACATAAATCTATGGTTATGATCCTATTTTCATAAAGTTCTTCTATCCAACCAAACACTCATCTTTATCCTTAAGAGAAGTCTAGAATGATGCTCATAATGTTTTTGCTGGATGAGATGGTTGGCATTGTTGCTACTGTTATTGCTGTATTGTTTGTATTCTGGGAATCAAACCCAGTTCCTCACAGATGCTAAGCAAACACTGTACCACTGAATTACCATCCCCAACCCTTGTTTTGTTGGTTTTTTATAATTATGTGGTTTTACTTCCTCAGTACTTTATCACTTAAAATGCTCATAATGTATACATATCAATTTTATAAGAATATTCAAATCATAGCTCTTTTTATTTTTTTATTTTTTTTGGTTCCAGGGATCAAACTCATGACCTCACGCCTGCCAGGCAGGCGCTTATGCCGCTGAGCTAAATCCCCAGCCTCATAGCTCTTTTTAAACTGAAGAACTACATTGTAACGCAGCACTTTTGGTTCATTTGAATCTTTCAGGAAATGAAAAAAATAAGTCAGGAAAATAAAAGATGCAGAGAGCAATCACTGCAAAACAAAAAGAAACTCACTGTCACAGCAGCCACTCTGCGAGGCTGGGTCACTCCAACCACTCTTCCTTCGGCTGTCCAGCCAGCTTCTGCCAGGTACTGCAAGCAGAATCACACGTGAATACATCTCAGACAGCAGCTCGCCCAAGATGAGGCTGTGTCGTGTTAAAATCATTGTGCAAGGAAATGACATTGTTCTTGTTTCAGTGAACTTTGGAAATTATTTTACAGGACAGATATGAAGCTTGATAATCTTAGGTAATTTGCTTCACATCAAAGCTGATAAAACAGAAGAACCAGACACAACATTCAGACTCCCCAGACCACAAAATTTCCAGGTACACAGGCTTCGAAGAAAAAAAACAGAACTATACAGGGAACACTTGGGACAGTACTAAATCTGCAGAACAAAGAGTCTTAAACACAGAGACAGCTCAATATAAATATCAAATATACAACACACTGAAGTCAAATAAAAATAACAATTTGCAATTATATACAAAAATATATGCCATTATATTCGTATATCAATTTTTTTAGTTAACTGTATTTATCTGATCTATTTAGGTACTTGTTTAATTATAAGCACTTCAACCCTACAAAGATAACAGTAGTTATCAGAGTTAAATATTTTTATAATATCTAATTATTATACATGAATATATATTACTTCAATAATAATAAAACTTTAAAACCACTGATGATGTATATGCTCACTGGTTCAAAAGAAATGAAGCCAAGTTATATAATACAGAAATTAAAGAGGACAGAGGGCTACAGGGCTGAATGGGAAAGGACAGAGACAAAGGGAAATAGGAACACTAACGGGAATGAAAGAGGAGCAGTGCCCTAAGAGATCATCTTGTGTGGCTCTGACTTTCAGAACCATAGTTATTTTTCATGTACCATTCAAACACCCACAAAGTACTGTAAATACAATAATCACTGTACCATATTTTTTGCTTTATGTTAAAGAGAATTAAAAAACAACACAAATGATACAGAATTTCCAAACAAGTTAGTAGGAAATTAACAATGGTTATTATATTGCACACTTCTGTCTTCAAAATAATTGCTCAAATTACCAGATACAGGCATGAAAAATTGATCAAACAATATAAGCACCAATTGCGCCTTTCAGTGAATAGAATTAGTACAGCTAGATATATATGTATTTCCCCCTTCTTTTCTCCTTTTCCCCATTCCAGTTGCTCTTCCCTTTGGAGCAGTTTCCCTTTCACAATATCTATTGTAGCTTTTGGATCTTACTTACCCTTTCAGTTTCTAACACTGGGGAGACAATACAGTGCTTATACATTCCAGTCTGATTTATTTCACTTATGAGTATAGTTTCTAGTTGCATCCATTTATCTATAAAAGCCTCGAGTGTACCTTTTTTATAGTTGAGTAGCACTCCATTGTATAAAAATACCACATCTTTTTAATCCATTCCTTGGTTAATAGGCATTTGGGTTATTATGTATTGGGCTGCTATAAACATGGGTGCACATACATTGCTGTATGTTTTTCAATTTTTCTAGAAAAATAGCCAGAAGAATAGCTGGGTCAAACAGGACCTCTAATCCTAGTTTTTTGAGGCATCTCCACATTGATTTACACAGTGGTTGCACCAGTCTACCCTCCCACCAACAGTGCAGAAGCATTCCTTTTTCCCCACAGCCCCATCATTTGTAATTGGGTGATTTTTTGATAATAGCCATCCTTTCTGGAATGTGATGGAATCTCAGTGTTGTCTTAATTTGCACTTCTCGAGTGACCAATGATGCTGAATATTTTTTTCATATATTTATTTGCCATTTGTGTATCTTCATCTGAGAAGTGTGTATTCATCTCAGATGCTCTTTTTTGGATTGGGTCTTTGAATGTGAGGGCCTGATTTTTTTTTATATGTTTTAGATAGAAGTCCTTTGTCCGAGGGACAGTTGGCTAAAATTTTTTTGCAGTTCATGGGGTTTCTTTCACTCTGTTGATTTCTTTTGAAGTGCAAAAGCTTTTCAGTAAGATGAGATTCCAGTTGTTGATTCTTTGAAGTATTTTCCATGGAGTTTGGTTTTTGTTCATGAACTCTGCCTACCCGTCTTCAAGATTTCTACCTACTTTCACTCCCAGTAGCTTTAGTATTTGTTTGAATATTTAGATGTCTGATCCTTTTTTACTTTGGTTTAGTGCATGGTGATAGGCATGAGTCTAGTTTAAGTCATTGGCATGTAAAGAGCCACTTTTTCCAGCACCACTTATTAAAGAGGCTGCCTTTCTTCCAGTGAACATGTTTGGCTCCTTTGTCAAAGATAAAGTGACTGAGTGTGTTTGTAGTTGTGTCTGCATCTTCTAATGTGTTCCATTGATCCTCAGGTCTGTTTTTTGTTTTGTTTTGGTTTTTTTGTCTGTATCATGCTGATTTTATCACTGTAGCTTTATAGTATAATTTCAAGTCAGGGACTGTGATGCCTCCTGCCTTGCCTTTGTTGCCCACGACTGCCTTTGCTATTCTGTGTCTCTTCTGGTTCCAGATGAATTTTAAGAATGTTTTTTCTAGATACATGAGGTATGCCAATGGTATTTTGATCGGGATTGCATTACATCTGTATAACAGTTTTGGGAGTATGGCCATTTTGTACTAGATTTTAACCCATAGTAAAAAAGAAATATTCATGAATCATGTTGAAAAGAAAGAAAGTAATTAAGTAAGCTAGTTCTCAGAGAAGATTCCGTTTCCCTCAGGACATGGGGGCAAACTATAAAGAAATACAAACTCTAACAAATGACCCTTTATGTATTATTAAGGTGACTCAAAAAGGGTGGAGAAGGACTATGCCAAGTAACTGTGAAAAACAGTATCTCCACTAGATGTGGAAGGCTAAAGACAAATCAAAGTGTAAATATTAGTAATTGTTTTTGTTTGTTTTTGCAGTCCTAGGGCTCAAACCCAGGGTCTTGCACATGCTAAGCAAGTACTCTACCACTGAGCTACATCACCATCCCCAAATGCTGTAATTCAGTTAGTGAATGTTGGTAAATACTCAAACAAGGATGTAAGTCAACAATTTTCAAAAATCTTATGTGTATACTAGAAACTGACCAATATATAATATAAATAAATTGTAGCTTATAAAGAGTGAGCTTTTTGCCATTGGAGAAAGTTACAAATAACTGAAGACTAAAATGAACCCTGCAGTGTTAGACTGTAATGAAGAGTATCAATATAAATTCACTGTGTTTAACATGTATAAATAAAAATAAATAAGTGCTTTCATATGTATAGGTTATTAATATTCCTTTATATTTCCTAAGTCTATCCACTAAGATTCTTAGTTGCAATGAGCACCCTACCATCCAGATCTTGATTTTTAAACAAGATTTTAAACAAATTTTTAAACAAATTTTCCAATAAAAAGAATCAGGGATTTAGCTCAGTGGCATAAGCACCTGCCTGGCAAGTGTGAGGTCATGAGTTTGATACCCGGTACCAAAAAAAAAAAAAAAAAAAAAAAAAAAAAAAGGGAAAAAAAAAAAAAAAAAAAAAAAAAAAAAAAAAAAAAAAAAAAAAAAAAAAAAAAAAAAAAAAAAAAAAAAAAAAAAAAAAAAAAAAAAAAAAAAAAAAAAAAAATCAGGGCTTATATCTAGAAACTATAAGATAAGCCATGTCTTGTAGTACTAAGAAGTAAGGAAGTGGTCAAAAAAGGATGGCAGCTTTCAGAAAGAAAACAGGAGACAAACTGAAGGTCAAAGATGGAACATTTTGAGCAATAAAATAATCACAGTACAAATTTTAACCCATAGAAAAAAATATTCATACTGATATACATATATACATACATACATACAGGCATACATAATTGGAAGAAAAGGAACAATTCTTCCTTAAAGATTCCATTCATAAAGGTAGAGGTAAAGACCAAAAAAGATAGTCATCACTAATGTGACAGATAAGACTTACCAAGAGACACTAAAATTAGCAGGCAGAAGTTTGGAGGAAAGCCGAGAATCTGCATTCCAAAATTATCTCACCCAAGATATATATCAACTACAAAGGGCAAAACAATAGTTCTACAGGTGAAATCTAACCCCTTAACCAAGTGATTAAGGCTAACCATCCCCAATGGCAAGACCTATCAATATCCTGATCTCTTGACATGATGCACTAAGAAGGATACAGTACCATTTCTGCAGTATTTTCACCAAGAATTCATAAGTTCTTCTATTCATGAATAAATATGACAGAAACTCAAACTGAAAGGCACACTAAAAAATAAATGCCTAGGAGGAAGGAAAAAAGATAGCGGACCAGTAGGTAGCAGGAAAGAGAGCCTCTCTGAGAGAGACAGCTTAAATGCCAGAATTTAAAACCCTGGAGAGATGTAAACAGAGGGAGATGGAGTCTATCAACCCAGGAAGAAACGAAAGTTAAAAAAAAAACACTCAGATATGAGGTCCCAGGGCTACCATTAGCGAAGCTAAGATCAGCAAGTATGGCGCCCTCCTTGAGCCACCTGAATTCCTGCCCGAGAGAGACCTGTCCGAATGAACTACACCGATGCGACTGGCTTGAGTGGCTGGAGCGCGGAGCTGAACATCCCTGCGTGCGGCTCGCCTGGACCAGGCCCTGCACACAACCCACCCAGAGGCACCATGAATTTGCGCCACAGCCGCGCTGAAGTCGGAGGTCTGGGGCCCAGCAGTTCTCAGGGACTGGCATCAACACGCGGTGAGAGATGGGAATAAGACCCTCCCACGGGAAACCGACTGGTAGACATGTTGCATTTGGGCAGGACAGCCTTAACTCCATAAGGAAGTGGCTTCAGTTGGTTGTTCCCCTTCCTGAGTGGATTGGTGGAATCTGCTTGGATTGGGCCGTGCCCCTGGCTGGGACCCAGTGGGCTGCTACAAATTAATTCCCTGAGCACAGCCGCACACTGACACAGTGAAGGCCTGCAAAGGTTGACTGGCCCAGAGGAGAGGAGCCAGCACACACTGCGCTTGCTTGAACTTCACTCTCTGATAGTGGCCGGCAGAGGTCAGAAGCCCCTAGCCTGTGTGCTCCAGAGGAGCCTTAAGCAACAAGAAAAGGGGCTGGGAATTACACTATATACTTGTATGGAAGGAACCAAAAACATGACGAGAGGGAGAAATAAGAAAAAACCCCCAGCCTCCAACCCTGAGAACATTGATCCAGGAGAGGTAAATACAAAAGAGACTGAGGGCAGCAAACATGCAACATCAAACACAGCAGTAGCAGACATAAGGAGATATCTTCAGGACCTCATAAGCAGGATCAAAACTGAAATATTAATTCAAATTAAACAAGAGATAAGTAGATTAATAAAAGAAATGCTGGGCACCTCTAAAGAAGACACAGACAGAAGAATGGAGGAACACAGAAGGAGAGAAACGTTTAATGAAGAAAACAAGAAAAACCTAGAATTCATGAAGCAAATTCAAAGAGATTATCAGGAAACTAAAGACTCCATAGAAAATTGGCAAAACTGCTTGAAAGAAGCCAAAGATAGACTATCAAAAATTGAACACAGGCTTGCAATGTGTGATCATGAAAAGGAAGATCTCTTAAAAAACAAGGGAGCAGACAGTAACAATTGGAAGGCTAGAGGACGACAAGAGGATCTATAACTTAAGAATAAAGCATGTGAATGAAGAAGCAGGAGTCAAAACAGAAGAACTGCAAAGGCTATTCACAGAAATTATTAAGGAAAACTTCCCAAACATAGACAAAGGAAATGATATGCAGACGTATGAAGCATACAGAACTCCAGCCACCTACAACCAAAACAGCTACACCCAGACACGTAATAATCAAGATCCCAGAAATTCAATAAAAGAACAGAATATTAAAAGCCATCAGAGAAAAGAAACAGATCACCTACCTATAAAGGAAAACCCATCAAAATCATGGCAGATTTCTCAACACAGACCATTAAGTCAAGAAGATCTTGGAGTGAAATAATTCAAGCCTTGAAGGAGAGCAACCTCCAGCCCAGACTGATGTATCCTGCAAAACTCTCTCTAGAAATTAATGGAGAAAACAAGATGCTTCCATGACAAAGAGGAACTGGGAGAATTTGTGACCACCAATCCAACCCTACAAAAAATACTGAAGGACATTTTAGAGAGAGAGAACAAGAATATGAGCATTTCAGGAACAATGGCAGGGAGGCCTCAGTGAACGAGGCAGACAGTGGAGTGGAACAGAAAAATAGACAACCAATGGCAGACAAACAGAATAGCAGAAATAAGGCAGAGAAGATTAGCTGTAATCTCTAGTATTGGATGGCCTTGAAATATTAACAGAGAGAAACACAGGCAGAGTAGATCAGGAGATAGGGTCCATTGAGATGCTCTATATAGGGTGGCAGTGGGACCCAAAACAAGCAGTGTACCCTATGGGAGTAAAAGGGGAGGAATTGTCTAAAAAAGGGAGGCAGAGGATACTGTTAATTGGGTAACAAGATTTAAAATTTACATTATTCTCACCATTCTGCTTGGATGGATGACATGCTGTTTTAGTTTGTCTACTTACATTAGACTTGAGGACATGGTCAGCTATCCCCAAAATAAGAGGACATATGATGGTAATCATCCCTAATTTCCTATCAACTTAATCTGAAGCCCTCTATAACTTATACTGTCTTATTATGACTGGTCTTATTTGAATCTGGGTTGTAAGATTGCTACTTTACATTGACTGATTTTATTTAAATCTGTTATGATTGATAGCATCAAGTCTAAGAGTATAGGCAACTACACTGAAGATGACAAGATTCATTAAGATACTCACTCTGGTTTGATTATTACTTGCTTTTAAAGTCTTATAATGTCTCCAATGCTTTGTTTTTATTAATGCTGTTATATACTGCTGAGACATCATGGTAACCATTGTAGATCACCTTGTATTGCAGTTATATATGACTTTTTTGCTTCATGCTTTTCTAGGAATTGTTTTGCTTTATCTTGCTTTGTTTTGGTTTTACCTCTAATACAGAAAGGATAGATATACATTTAGAGACTCATGCATGTGTAGAGCTTATAAACAGTTTACAAGAACCAACTATATAACACATGTTGAAATGAACAACTACTTTGAAGAAAAAGAGACAATACAGTACCCAGTGCTGATTCCATAATGTCATGATGTGTAATCCAACAAAATTATCATTCTTTGTTCAAAGTGATTTTAGCTTGTTTTGTTTTGTTTAAGTTCAACACACATGAAGGTATGGACAGCTGTTTTTAGGAGAATGAGAGACACTATGACAGCCATTCTTGGCTTCCCTATTGTCTGGTCTTGAAGACCTGAAACTCCCTCCTCGTCCTGCTCAGATCATTCCATACTATGTTGTTTCATGTGAATTCCCTGTATGTGACAATATGGACAACTATTTGGAAGAAAACAAGAGTCCATACGACAGAGAGTGGATATCTCCAATTGTCTAGTTTTGGAATTTATGGCCCTTACATTGCTTTCTTGTGATCCGCTTTGTTCTGTTTTGTTGTGTTTAATTTTACCTTTTTTGATATAATTGAATGTATATTTGAGTGGGTAAGATGGATGACCATATTGCTGTTTTTTTTTTTTTTGTCAGCTCGTGGAACAGAACTGTTAACAGACTCACTGTTTGAATGTCTACTTTACATGTTTTGACTTTATAATTTGAACAACTATTTCCAAGAAGTCAGTATGTAATTTGTCAAGTAATAATCTGTTAGGTTTTGTTGTTGTTGTTCTTTTCCTTTTTTCCTTGGAATTCTGTATTGTTGCTACCCTTTATTCTGTTTTGTTTTGTTTTGTTTTGTTTTTTCTTTCTTCTCTTTAAATAAAATTAAACAAAGAAATAGAAAAATAAATGCCTAGTATATTTTAAAAGCACCAAAGTCATAAATGATGAAGAGGAACTCTCACAGACTTGGGAGAAATAACAACTAAGTGTAATGTAGGATCCTAGAACCACAAAGTAATTAGACTTAAATAACATCTGTCATCTAACTACCAGGATTGTATCAATGTTAATGCCCTCCTTTTGAATATAGAACTAAAAGTAATATAAGGGGTATAAGAAAATTCTACGGATTATTTTGTGTAACTTTTCAGATTGAAATTAAAGCTTAAGAAATAACTAAGAAATAGATTGTTGTATATACATGTTACTGCAATAATTCTCTCGTATTAATTTCACACACACACACACACACACACACAAAATACTACCAATCACCCCAATTAACATGAATACAAAAACAAAACTATAAGAATAATAGCTAAGATTCACTGAGTACCTTATTTACTGCCAGGAACTGTGCTGAGTGCCTTACATGCATTCTCCATGTAATCCTCACAACAAATGCCACAGAGAAAATGACGGCATCATCAACAATATACAGAAGAGGAAACAAAGAGATCACGTAACTTGTCCAAGGAAGCAGATAAAAATCTAAGCGTTAGAAATAAAACTCAACAAACCAAAGCCCTGACACATAACCAGGATACAGTTCTACCATTCAAATTCAAACAAACGCACATGGAACTCATCTCTTAGTAATAGTGTTAAATGAAAGAAACAATTTCCACAAAAGCAAACATCCTGACCAAGAAGCTAGTCATCGCAACAGACCATATGATTCATCAGACTGCTGCACATGCTTATGATTGATTTGATGAGGAAACTGAACAGCACTGCAAGAGCAACTGTAATGCCGACACCAAGAAGCAGTGGGTGTCATGGAGGGAGATCATCCCTCCATGCTGAATCCCATTTCACTTCTCCATGCTGTAACAGAATGATCAAATCTGGTCTTCCAGTTATAGAATGGGGTTAAGAATACTTCCACCAAGAACAGTACTAATAAAAATTGGTTAAGAAGAGCTTGTTAGCCAGGCTGATAGTGCATGACTATAATCCCAGCTACTCAATGAGGCAGAGAATCATCATTTTCAGTCTAGACCAGGCAACTTAGTGAGATCCTGTCTCAAAATTTAAAAAAAATTTTTAAAGGATTGGAGATGTAGCTCAATGGTAGAGTGCTTGCCTAACATGTACAAGGCCCTAAATTTAATCTCCAGTATGGGGGAAAAAATTTGTTTCCACAAAAATAGGTTCCAGATATAGTTTGTGAAATTTCATAAGAAAACCCAGTGTGGTGATGCACACATGTAATCCCAGCACTCAAAAGGCTGAGATAGGAGGCTAAGGTAGAAGGATCACTTTGAGTTCAAGGTCAGTTTAGACTACAAAGTGAGACCCTGCCTCAAAAACACAGACAGATGACAGACTGACAAAAGATACACACACTTAAGACTTTGATATTCCAGTATGCTATACTTTTCCAAGGAAATATACTATATAAATCTAGCAAAACTGTTTATTGAAAATTCTATTTCATTTACCTTCAGTTTCTCAGCCATTCCCATTTTTCTAAGCTATAATTCAAACTTAGGTTCACAATAAGCTGGAAACGGTGACTGTCTCAGATTCGGGTGGCTAGGAGGAAAGAGAAAAGCCCTTCACAGGAAAGGTGGCAGATATCTAACCAATAAAATAATCTATCACAATCACATTTTTATCAGCATAGAATTTCTCCATTTATTCCTTTGTACCTTCCACCTCACCCCAGTACAGAAGACTGAACTCAGGGTCTTCACAATGAGCTATATTCCTCGCCCTATTTTTTAAAAAAAATTTTTTTTGAGACTCAGTCCTGCTAAAATGCCTAATTCAAACTTGGAATCCTGCTACTTCAGCCTTACAAGTCCTGAGATTACAGGTGTATGCCACTGTACCCAGCGAGACTTTTGTACTTTTTGAATTTTTGTACCATGTTAATACATTCTTTAAAATAACTAAATTCATATGCACATGCACTTAGAACCAGCAACCCCAAAACTACTATATTTATTCTATAATTACGTCTGTAAGAGCCAGGTGTGGTAAGCACAGCTATAATCCCAGCCATTCAGCAGGCTGAAGAGGCAAGATCGAATGCTCTAGACCAGCCTGGGTAACTTGGTGAGACCCTGTCTCAAAATAAAAATTTTTTTTTTTATTTTAAAAAGCATAAAACAGAATAAAACCAATCAAAACAAACCAGTGTAAGAGATACAGGACTTCAAAACATTACAAAATCAGCAATAGTTACCATAATGCCATTAGATATCTACAAAATAGCTGCAGGTAACTTCAGACATAGTAAAAATCAAACAGAACAGAATAGAATAGAAACAATAAAAACAAAACAATGAATGCAATAAAGGATTTCAAAACAAGCCAATAGTAAGTACAAAATTGCTACCATAACAATATATCTCTCTATCTTTGAAACAGCTGCTCCTACTATTGGATTTAACACAATCAAACAAAACAAAAGAGAATAAAACCCAATCCAACAAAACAATGGAGAGATATAGAACTTCAAAACAGGACCACAGGGAATCAACAACGGCTACAACCCTCAGAAGGAGATCCACCCCACCTAGATGCCACACTGCGAACCACGTTCGTCTGAACCTATGATCAGACCACTGGCCCTAGACCTGCAATGTTAGTGAAACACCAAAACACTACAGGCATCTAATTGCGTTTCACCTCAATATCTATCATCACAGCTTGTGTTTCTCTGGATAAGCCGGTTGCTTGGGGGGGGGGGGGGAGGTACTTCTTGTATTGCCAGCCCACATGCTAGAAGGGGTTGGAGTCCAGCTTTTCCTAGTCCAGTGGCAGCTCACACATGGTGCTGGTTCCCAGACTGGGTTTGTTTGCTGGTGTCCCTTTGTTCTCTCTCCCCTAGTCCACGAACAGCCAAAATATTTAAACTAAAAATAAAAAAGGATAGGAAGATGGGTGTGGTGGTGCACACCTGTAATCCCAGCACTCAGGAGGCTGAAGCAGGAGGATGGTTGCAAGTTCGAGACCAGCCTGGGTTACAAAATGAGCTCAATGCCAGCCTGAAATGTATAGCAACACCCTGTCTCAAAAAAAAAAAAAAAAAAAGGATAGGAATGTAGCTCAGTGGTAGAACACCTGCCCAGTATGCTCAAGGTCCTAGATTCAATTTCCAAGACAGAAAAATTTTTAAAAATCCCTGTACATACACAAAATGATATATGGTTCAAACTGATTCATTACATTATTGTGATAATACAAAACTAGAAACAAGCACTTGGGAGGCTGAGACGGGGGACTGCTGTAAGCTTGAGGCCAGCGTGAGCTGCAAAGTGACTTCAAAACCAGCCTGACCTGCATGGTGAGATCCTGTCTCAAACACATACACACACACACACACACACACACACACACACAAACACCAAAAAAAAACCTGGAAACAATCTAAATGTCTACTGACTAGGGATTGGTAAAATAAATTATGCACACATACTACAGAAACAAGAAAACAAGAATAATACATTAAATGAAAAAATATGCATTAAAACATGTATAGACGGTTTTTAAAAGATAGATAGATAGGGCTGGGGCTTTAGCTCAGTAGTGTAAGTGCCTGCTTGGCAAACATGAGGTCGTGGGTTCGATCCCCAGTACCAAAAACAAAAAATACAGATACAGATCTATCTACCTACCTATCTATCTATATAATCTGTAAATGCATGAAAATATCCCTACCCCACAAAAGTGGGGTAACACTGGTTACATCTGCATAAAGGAAATAACCAGAAGATAAGGAAGAAGGGAAGGCTTTCTCTTTTTGTGTCCTTACAGGTTTTTTTGAATTTTAAACCAGGAGAACCTGTTAAATATTCAAAAAATTTTAAAGTTAAAATAAACCTTACAGTTTTACTGCCACACTGCCCAGCCTGGATCCTTACTCATCTCTGGCCATTCTTCCCTTGAACTCAGTCCTCAACAGGCCCTCTCTGTTCCCTGGTAGCTGACCCTTGCTGGGGTACATGACTAGGTGATTATGCTATACTGTATTTCTCCAAATATCTGCTACCTGTCGCAGTGGGAAGATTATACATATTGCTACCCTATTGCTATCAGGCCTGGCCATGTAACTTGCTTTGACCAATGAAATCTGAGCACAAAGGCCATGAAAGCCAGCTCATGACTGTGCCCAATACCACCAGATCAACAATCCCAAGTAAGAGCTGTGCTGTCATGGCCCTGAAGCAAAGCCAGCAGATCGCTGTAGCTGCTGGTTTCAAACAGGAGCCTAAAGAGAATTCTTTCTGTGGTCTGTTGGCCATTTCAGAACTTTGGAAATGGAATGGTCAATTCATCAGAAAGAAATAGCAGGTGAGTATAGCAGACTTCGGGGGGCCTGCAGGGGAGAGACCCTGGCGCCTCGGGACCTGCACCGTGCAGTTGACTGGGGGGTGGGGGGGGGCTGGGAGAACAAGGAGCTTCTCTCCTCTGTGGGGGGCGGCTGAGAGTGTGGCAGACTTTCGGCAACCCGAAGAAGAGAGACCCTGGCGTGTCGGGACCTGCACCGTGCAGTCGACTCGGGGTGCCTGGAGAACAAGGAGGTCCTCCCCTCTCTGGGGGACGGCTGAGAGTGTGGCAGACTTTCGGCAACCCGAAGGAGACAGACCCTTGCACGTTGGGACCTGCACCATGCGGTTGACTCGGGGTGCTAGGAGAAAAAGGAACTCCTCCCCTGTCTGGGGGGCGGCTCTGATCCTGCCGGCCCGCGGGCTGAGAATCAGACATCTCATGTCGTCCTGTCCCCTGTCCCGTGTCTCATCCCGCACCCCTTAGCAAGTGGGAATCAGTTAACTACACATCTTGTGAAAAGATTGGCTATGTTATTTAGTATGAGCTCCCATATGCAAAGATATGGATAACCATTTGGAAGAAAATAAGAGACAATATGACAGATAGTGAAGATCTCTGGTTGTCTAGCTTTGAAATTTATGCTTTCTTATGTCCCGTTCTGTTCTGTTTTGTTGTGTTTAATTTTACCCACTTTTAAAATAAAATTTAAAAAAAATAAAAAATAAAAAGAGCTATGCTGTCAGGCCTGGTCTCAGCGATGACACACAGTAGCTCAAAGCCAAGATGATCATACAGTATGAGCAAGCAATAAACCTTTGTGTGTTTAAGCCACTAAGATTTTCAGGTTCTTTGTTACTATAATGTAGTTTATCCTAAGTTGACTAACCATACAAACTAATTTCAAAATTTACTGGATCTTATGGAACCTTTTACCTTGATTCTGTATTTCTCCAACCTCACCTATAAAGGTGGGATAATAACAGGTCCTACTTCATAGTGTCACTGAAGATTAAATAGGTGAATATTTCTAAGCTGTACACTTTATGTAGCACTTACTATTATTATAATAATTACTTGTTAGTTCTAATAACCTCTTAGGAGTTTAACCTAGCCCTTCTCATTTGTTTCTGTAAGATACAAGTGACTTTCTGGGCTCTAGATATTAATTGTACATACATTTTGCCTTTAGGCCACCATTTCTTCTTCTGACCGCATTTCAAATTGTCTTTTCTCTACTAAGTCATTCCATGCTGCCTATCTTTCCTTAACTGTACCTTACATCATCTGGAGAACTTTTAAAAAACACCTTTGTCTGAGTCTGATCTTAAACCCATTATTCAGAATGGAGATAGTAGAGCAGATAAAGTTACTAAAACTATACAAAGATGTTGTTCACATGTCTGCACCAGGTAGCTAATCATCATCAACATACACAAAAATGCAGAAAGATTTCATCCCCTTCCCTCTGAGACTTTCCTATCTGTAAAACCCTACCAGAGAACTGCTACCTCAGCCTCCTCACTCCTCGCCAGGGCTCCACTCCTGTGAACTACCCTTCTCCCACGCCACTGGTCTGCCTACCCAGAATCAAAGTCTTCTACTTCCTGGTCACTTTCTAGGGTGAAACTTGTTTCCATTTCACATCCTGAAACTCCCATCCTCCTCTGCTTCTTCTGAACTCAGATACTTTCGTGGTTCCTCTGTAACCTCTTCAAATGCCGTTCTGTGTTCCCCCTGCACGCTAATACCCGGAGGGCTTTGTCCTTGCTTTTTTTCCTCAGTGTTCTCTCTCTGGCACACCTGCACATATCAGGATATCGTATCATCAATATGTAGACAAGTTATACATCCACACCCTCTGTGCCTGACCTCCACAAAGCTTCAGACCCCCAATTCCACTTTCCTGCTAATAATGTCATTAAAGATCACCAATATAAGAAAAAATAAATCGGTTTATGATCAAACACATCAGTTTCCCTCCAAAATTAACTCCATCTTCTAAGAGGGAAGGCTCTTGGGCTTCTACTAATGGTCTATGTTTTGATCTAGTGCTGATAATGCAGGTGTAAGCCCTTGTGAAAGTAAATCAGCTATGCAATTATGATATAGACATTTTATGTGTATTTTATACTTTAATAAAAAATTTACTTTAAAAAAGGAAAGAAAACCCTGAAAAGACTCTTAACCCTGGTTACTTCTTTGCCATTCTAGTCAAGGTTCATAGGACATACTCTCCACCCCAATTCCTCTCACCACAATAGTCACTGAATCAAAACATCTCCCCACTTGGCTCCCACTGATTGTTCAAGCTCTGTTTCAAAGGCCATTTCTTTTACAAGGCTTTTCCTTATCCTTCTTTCCACTCCTGTCCATGCCAAATAGGATTTTCCCTAGTAAGAGAAGTTTCTCTCACAGTACTGCATATTTCTCTAATAGTCAGTTTTTATTTGCAACTACAGTGGTATTCAATGGTTATTACTTGAGGACAAAAGCAATGAATAACTTCTCATTGTTCCTTTCAAAGAATAGCTATTCCATTTTTATTTTGCAAATATAATAAATTGAAGAAACATTAACTTTAGCACTACCCAAAAAAATTATAAGCGCCAGTTTAATTTAAAAAAAAGTGACTGAAATATCTATTTCCTAATTAAGAGGTGAATAGTTCCTGAGAAGAGCGCTTAAAAATGCAAATCAAAGTAGAGGTTTTTGAGATACAAAACCCTTCTAAATACATCTAAATAAAAGGACACATATTAATTATGTACTCACCTGAGGAATCTGTGTGCTTTTCCCACATCCTGTTTCTCCAACAATCACCACTGTCTGATAGTTTTCTATCAGGTATAAAATATGATTCCTAAGCTGAAAAAGAATAACTATACATTATACATAGCCATATTTTGTCTCTAAAGACCTAAACAAAAATGTTTAAACATTGTGAAACAAGCTGTTTACAAAGGAAAGTAAATTTTAAAAAGAACTATCAAGACATATTTCCAACTCTCAGGGATCACTGGCATCCATCCGTATGCACTGACACAGCTATAAGTCACTGTAATATTTATACATATAACATGAGAACTCTAATTCAAGAGTTTCACTTGTAAGAAATTATACTACAGCATACTACTATAGGTGCTTTAAAAATGTATATATAAACATATTCACTGCAGAACTGCATATAGTACCCCAAAATTCAAACTACCCAAATGTTTAACAGTGTCTTGTTAAATTATAAAACACTCCAACAATTAACAGTTACTAAAAGAAACAAGTGTCTGTATGTACTAATATAGAATGATCTACAAGATGTGTAAAGGAAACAAGACATAGAATAGTGAATAATGCACTAGCATTTGTTTTTCAAAAAGGATAAACATATTTATATACACATATACAATTTTTTTAATTTGTAGACTATCCCTAGGAAAAAATAAAACAAGGAACTATAAAATTGCTGCTACAAAGGATGGTAAAATGCTGAGTGGGGAACAGAGATATAAAGAGCTTTAAGCTTTGTACAGCATATATTACCTAATTTAAAGGTCTTTCATTTATTAACATTTAAAAAGTCTCAGGGAAAAAATAAAGCATTTGCTTTGATCTCTATCTTTAAATGCAAGTTCACAATAAAGCACTCAGTGTGAGGAGAAACAGGGTATGGCCATTTAAAAGCCACAGAACAGCCAGGCATGGTGGCACATGCTTGTAACCTCAAGGATTGCAGGTTCAAGCCCAGCCTGGGTAATTTAGCTATTTATTAAGCTCTGTCTCCAAATGAGGAGAGGGTTATTGGGGATGTAGCTCAGTGAGAAGGTCCTGGCTTTAATTCTCAGTTGATTACAGATACTCCTGATGGCCTAGTAGGTAATAAAGGTATTCCATAAATACCTGATTTGAAATGAAGGAAGTAACTGTCTCATGCTCGCTCTCTGATCACTGCTCAGCTCCTCTACTGTCATACCAAGAGTGTTTGGTGAGGTTGAGAAGAGTTGAGATACTGCCAGTTTCTATCTGGCAAAGAAGGTACTGCTTATTTTGGGGTTCTGAATTAGGCATTGTCTGGGGCCTAGCTATAAAGTCCTCAAGCCTTAACATAACAGTTTTCTAGGATAGTCATCAAAAATGAAGATTCCTAGCCCTACTGTCAGCTAGGTGGGACCCAGCAATCTTATTTACATGTGTACCCCAAGAGATTCTGGTGCAGGTGGTCTAAGGACTAGTCTAGATGCTTTCTTCTTGGTGCTGAGACTTTATGCTTTCTTTCACATTGGGTGGAGGAAGAGCAAAGCTTTGGGTTCTTTACAGTTATTTTGTAAACGGCAGACTCATTGATGAACAGACAGATACATGGATAAATGAGAGAGTGGTTAAGGGAAATCTGAAAGACAATCTGAATAAAGCTAGAAAAACAAGGTATTGTAGGAAACAAAAGCAAAGAAAAGAAGATGAAAATAAGCAAATTATGGAAACGCTTTTCAGTGGAGCTATGAAAAGCTCAGATTTGGTCTGGAAACAAGCTGGGAAAGATGCAGTTAGGACCTCACCATGACAGTCCTTGAATACAGAGCTTAAAAGCCTGCACTTTACCTAGGAAGCAGGATGGGCTGCAGTATTTTGGGAAAATTAGGCGGTAGCATACAAGACTGATTTGGACATAAACAAGATGAAGGCAATGTAATTCCAACTTCATGTGGCACAAGCCTAACAGGGTCTCTAATGTGTTGCAAATGAACAATCAAATGTGTGACATCAAGAGAGATGATAAAAAGATGCTGCATAAGAGGACAATTTTATACAGCAACATCCAGGCCCCAAAAGAATGTCATTTTACAAAAAGCAGCCTAGAGGCAGGCTGCCTTGTAACTATACTGGGGGAAAAAAGAGATAATGATTAAGGTTACTTCAGTCTCAATTTGTTTTACTGTTGTTGTTTTTCTGGTACTAAGGATTGAATCTACAGCCTAGCACATACTAGGCAAATGCCCTACCACCAGTAGTTTTAAAACTATTTTTAATTCAAATGGGGGAGAAGTGGTGAGGGGTAAATTTTTATCCTGTCTTCCAGTGTTAACCCTTTTCATTTTATGAGACAAGGGTAGAGAAGGCTCAAAAGTGCTTAAACATTGCTTTGCTTTTTCCTTTTTTCTTTGTTTGTTCTTTCCCAAAACAAGATCTCATTTAATTGCCAGGTCTAGTCTTGAATTTTTGATCCTTCTGCCTCAACCTCCCAAGTAGCTGGGATTACAAGCATGTGCCACTACACCCAGCTGTGTTTTGCTTTATATTAGTAACTTATACTCCTGTTTCTTACATTTTAATTCTATCAATATACTCCAACTTTTCTTTTTTCACCTGTTGTTTCATTTATATGACAGAGTGAAGAACAGTTAAGAAAAGGCCAAAATTTAAATCCTCAGTAAACAATAATTTCCCTGTACTTGAACACTATGTATCAGATAGCTTATTAAATGGTCTACAAGGACTATCCCACCTCCCACCGGGCCCCATAACATTCAGTGAGGTAGTTGTTATTAGTCAGATATCATAGATAAGGAAATGGACACCCAGAAGGATGAAGCAAGGCCACACAGTGCACACATGTTAACTCGTGAGTTAAAAGCTCCAGATTTCGAGACCCTTGGTGGTACAGAAGCAACAGCTAGCCCATCATCTCACCTTCTGAGGGTCACACTCATTAACATTCACATACAACAGATGAAGCTAAATTAAGACTATTGCTCTTTATATCTCTTTGGAGAACATATGAATACTAAAAAATTACCAAAGGGACCACTCAAATGTAAGAACTTGATGTCTTTCACCCAGCTCTATTCAAAAGAAAAAGAAGGACATGTGTACTGCTGTCCATACCTATTCGTGTCATTGCAGAGGTATCTGAGAGACAAGGAAAGCCCATCACCCTTCACCAGAGGCCATATGAAATGAACATTCGCCAAGTTGCCTGACCTGACTTTGGCTCTGAGCCCACTTCCTGACTACTGCTAGGTTTTGCATGTAGACTTGCCAAAAGGAAGAAAGGATGTTTATCAACTGTCCCATCACCACTAGAGTTCACTATGAATCAATGTACTCTGAGTACACTGTGTCTCTTGTGAGCTAAGCATGCATCATTTCATTTGCACTCATATAATCAAGTATCAGGATATGCATCTGGCATCTGGTAACCACGACGAAATCCCAACACTGCCTCAGCAGGTCTTCCAGCACTAACTGAACTCTTCAACTGACATAACCTTGAATTTCCAATTAATCTTGTTTAAGTACCTTTTTAAAGAAAATGAGTATTTGCCATATACTGATAATGTGTTGCAGATTGGTACATAGAAGTTCACTGTAACATTTTGTCTACTTTTCTGTATGTTCGAGATTGTCCAAAATTAAAAGCAATGAAGGTGTTAAAAGAACATCATTCCAATTCTTCCCATTTTTAAGTATGTAAGATCTAAAGGGAAAAATCTTAAGGACTTTCCAGATTTACAGAGCTAATACACCCCCACCCACCCACACACACACAATTTAGAAAACTATTTCCTTAAATGAAGGCTCCTCTAGTTCACTGTGTTTTCAAGAACCCTTAGAGTAATAGGCCAGTGTGTGCAATAACAGCCGTAAAGCTCCAGCAGACACATGATGAAGCCCATTCCCTGGCCTTGCCATACCTTAAACACAGGCAGCTTCTGCCTCTGCTGCTCTATGGAGAGGGCAGCATAAGGATTGTAAACGATGGTTGTCCCAGAGTTTTCCGTGACACTTTGTCTCTCTTCAGTGATACTGACACCTGGCCCTTCTGTACCTGTAGCAGAAATGTTTTTTCAGATCCTCTGATGCAGTGAACAGAAAAAGATTTCAAGGGTACACATTTTCAAAAATCAAGATATACTAAAAAAAAAAAAAAAGCAATGCTTTTTATCTCAAACTACTAAAAGTATAAAACTTCAAGCTTTAGAAGTTTAAATTTTAAAAATCTAGGCAAGTATGTATCAAAATATAGCAATCTTTCTTAAAGGCTTGGCTGTGATGTCAAGAGTAAAAGAGATGGCAGTCCCACTGGGCTCCCACTGGCCACCCAGCTCCATGTATTATCAAATTCTCAACCAGTAAAAGAAACCCAACACAAAGTAGCATTCACTGAGGTCAAGGACAAATCCTGTCACTGTGGATTAGCAGCAGGATTCAGGGAAGACAGGCACAGAGGCCTTGAAGCCTGCCGTAGCTTTTTCCTCTCATCTCTGTATTTCTTGACAAGTTCTTCTCAGACCCTGGAGGAGCTGGAAACAAGGCCGCTGACAGTGCCAGGCCTTAGGCTTGAAGCTCTTCTACCAATTGTTCCTGTACTCACGAGGGAAGATGAGGGTTTACTACATGCCTGACCCAGCTCCAGGCGCTAGAAATACAGCACGGAACAGTACAAATCCAGGCCATGCTCTCATGGAGCTTTCTTGCTGCTTCTCTCTAGAAGAGTGTAACCTGGTGCATGAAGTGATAGTAAGTGCTATGAAGAGAATAAAACACCATAAGAGGGACTGAGAGTCCCAGGTATGGGTTGTAGACAGGAGTGGTGAAAACTCTCAGTACTGACCCTCAGGGACTGACTTCTCACAGTTTACGTCCAACTGGCCCACAGTGGGCCACTTTAGGCCCACCCTGATCCAATATTCTGAGCCAGTAGAGTGGGATACAGAGAACAGCAGCCTCGTCTGAACCAGAGCTGGAGTGGTTACATGAGAAATGCTATTCCCAGAAACGCTGTGGAGAGCAGATTAAACAGCCAGCCACAGGTTGCTAAGAACAATGATAAATGATGCTCAGTGTGGAGAAAGGGTACCAGATCCCATCCTAAAAATCTGTGGAAGGTACCAGAGACTTTTAGCCTAAAAAGGAAAAAGCCTCAGGAAAAACACTGGTTCATGTTTTATGAGCAGCTTCTGTGACTTTTCATGGTGATTTGTTCATGTGGCCCTCGGCTCAAGGACCAAATTAGGAATAAGAAGTAAATGATACAGGGTTCAGAATTCAACTCAATGTAAGAACTATTTCTAAAAGGTACAGCTGTTCAGTAATGGAGTATGTTGCCTTGTGAGTCAATAAAAATTCTCCCTAGAAGTACAAACGGGTGTGCACAGTACCCTACCGGGAGCCCTATGGAGACAATTGTTCAAAACAACTATCTTCCAAATCCTTGGAACTCAAAATCTGTGGTGCTATTTCAAAGAACATGGACTTTATGATAAGAGTAATTAGCCCAGTGATTTTTATACTTTTACAGGTGCCAGATCCCTTTAACAATCTGATAAAGTCTATAAACTCTCCTGAAAACCACAACAGAAAAAAAAATTTACCAAGCTAGAAAATGCTGAGAGTCCATACCCTTCCTAGGACTAAGTTCAGAATCACTGCTTTAGATTTTTGTCTTTTTTCATTTACGTCCAGGAACAAAGCTGTGTTTCAGAGGCCCAAGATGGCCAAAAATCAGGTAAGTGTGACACTGCTGTGTTGCTTTTGCCAAATGCTGACCTTCCTTTCAACAAGATAAAAGGCAGAACAGAACCTGGAACAAAGCCTATACTCAAGCAAGTTCCTTTCCTTTTTTCTCTTACCACTGCCACTTCTTGCTTTTTGGGTTTTTTTTTTTTTTTTTTCAGCACTAAGAATCAAACCCAGAGTCTCACACATAATAGGCAAGTACTCCACCACTGAGCTACATCCAGCCCTTACTATTGCTACCTCATAATGCCTTATAATATTTTTTGGCAGGGAGGCAATACTAGAACTTGATCATTTATAATCTTTAATCAAGAAAATTATTACAAAAAATATCTTACTCTCATCTGCTGTTTTTTGCCAGAATTCTCTCCTTTCCAAAGCATTTTAAATTGTTCATTTATGTCTGGAATATTTTAACACTGCTCCCACAAGGTCTCTTACTTCTTGCTACACCCAGGTTTAGTGCACCCAGGGTCTTGTTCACTATCCCACACATTCTTGTCTCTAATCCATGGCCCAGCCCATCTCAGTATGTTCTCTTATGATCTCTTTCATAAGGGTAGCTACTGTCAATCAATAGTTTATCTTTTTACAAAAGACTTCATTCAAGAACCTCAGGACTGCTTCCCCTCCGTACACATCCCCCAGCCCACTCTGGCTGCTTACAGTTATTTTTTCATTGTCAGTACTCTGTGTTTAAAGGAGTAACAACTTTACAATTTTTGCAAACCATAAACACCTTCATTTCTCCATCTATTAAAAAAAAAAAAAAAAGCTCCTAGTGGCAACCCCAATTCAGCATTCCCTTTAGCCTAGGCCTGTCAAAATTTGGTGACCCATTATTGGATTATGAAATCCATGTAATGGGTATGCCACCACTTTTAAAATAATGGAACAGAAATAGAGTAGCTCAGTAGAGTGCATATTTAGCAAGTGTGAGGTTCTGGGCTCCAGCCCCAGCACCACAAAGGAAGAAAGGCAGAAAGAAATGGAAGGAGGAAACAGGAAGTAACAGAGCACATTCTAGAAAACAGTAAATTTCTGTACACTTTTTTCCATTATGTACATGTGTTAGATCACAATATATACATGGAGTAATTAAAATAACAATGAATGTTTCATTTTTTAAGACATTACAGTATAAGACACAATGCCATCAAAATACTCCTCCCTTCAAAATATTCCACCTCTCTTCAAACACTTATCCCATTATTCTTGCCACTTTCTAAAGCCATTCTGGAAGTCCTCTTTTCTGAGAATCTTCATGAGATGTGATAAAAAATACAGTGAATTGTGCTACTGAGTGCCATCCATTGGAAAGGCAGACTTGTAAAAACATTAGTATGTCCTCACCCACCTTATTCACTGGATCTGGCACCATGTAACTTCTGGCTGTTCGCCAGTCAAAATGACCACAAAACATAAGACAATTACATAGAAAGAAGTGCTTCAGAAAATGGTAGGAACATGGGATAAGTGTGTTCACAATGAGGGGAGATATTATGAAGACATTATGATTAATGAAAATATTATAGATATGATTAATGACAATGTACCTTTTTAATAAATTTTATTTAAACATTCACCCCTTCTGGATTTTAATAGTACCCTCACTTAAAGAGTGTCCTTGTCTCTAATGTCCTCCTTTATTCTCCATTTGTCACACCAATGTCAAGGCTATCATTCTTAAGTAACTCTATGTACCTTAAACACTTAAAAACAGTAAACTCCAAATTCTTTGTCATGGAGATCTATCACATTGAGGCACTTCCCTACTTGTCCAGCATTATCTCCTGTCAAGCCCCAAATTACATAAAACCATCACTACTCAATTATTTTGGTTTTCTAAATTTGTTTGTTTCTTTGACATGGGGTCTCATTCAGTAGTCCAGGTTGGCCTTGACCTCACTCTCATGGCAATCCTCCTGCCTTAGGGTCCCAAATTATCAGATTACAGGTGCGTGCTTACCATTACCAGTTCCTTTCAGACATTCTTAAGACACAAATCCTTTATTCATACTGTATCATTTGCCTAGAGTTGACTTCCTTAATCACTCTACAAAACAAAACATTATTCATTTCTCAATTCTTTCCTACTTGAGTCCAGTCAAAACCCTTCAATAGTGGTAGAGCACTCCCATGTTCAATCTCCAGCACTGGAAAGGACAAAAGCTTCAAAGCCACTGCCATCTTTGAATGTACCAATATTACCAGATTTATCAAGTATTTCTTATCTACATATTCAATTTTTCCTTCCCTCTTCTATCAAGCCACATAAAGTTACCTATCTAATGCTAAAAGCTTTTCATGTATTATTCTGATTTAATCCTCACAAAGATGCTTTTATGCCAAATTATGGATGGTATAACTAAGACTCTAGGCACTTACATGATTATCAAGCCAAGTACTGACTGGTATTCAAGATGAGCACTGC
Source organism: Dolichotis patagonum (assembly GCA_004027295.1). Lineage (NCBI taxonomy): Eukaryota > Metazoa > Chordata > Mammalia > Rodentia > Caviidae > Dolichotis > Dolichotis patagonum. The sequence continues at coordinate 8,157 of PVJX010011906.1, read as the reverse complement.
AGTCTATTGAGCCCATCTTCTTTACTGCCATCTTATTCTACTTCATTTAAAGTGTTTTCTAATGCACATCTAACTTCATAATCAATTGAGAGCACAGCTTTAGAGAGCCCAGAACATCTACATTTGTCTCCAGGCTACAGGGTTAAAGATTCACTAGGCATACTCTCAACAAACTAAATAACAGAATATAACTCCTGAGAGTAATTTCATGTTCTTTAACCAAAATAGTAGTTAGTATAATTTTCAACAACTTATTCAGGCCTTTACTATACTTAGCACATTGTTTTGTGTGTGTGTGTGTGTGTGTGTGTGTGTGTGTGTTGTATGTGTTTGAGACAAGGTTTCACCACCTAGTTCAGCCTGGACTCCAACTTGCAGTTATCCTCCTGCCTCAAGTGCTAGGATCAAAGGTTTGCGCCACCACCACATCCTGCTGTACTTAGCACTTTACTTTGTTATTAAAAGCCTGAATAAATAAGGTAGCTCATTACTAAATGGAGCCTTACTTTTGGCTGTAAATAAAACTCAGGACAGATAATTGGCTAAAGCCTAGAATGCTGAATCATAAAACTATCATAAAGACACAAACTAAAGATTTTTTCAAATAATTAAGCACATTCTTTGCTTGGATTTATCTCTCACGTCAAAACATGCATGATCAAAATTTCAAGGAACCATTCTAAAACACCCCTTAAAATTTTTCTTTATGTTACCGTTTCTGTCTGTCATTTTTGCAGCAATATACTTTGCACAACCAACAAGGGGACAGGGGTGTGTGTGGCGGGGTGCCCATTAATAAGAAACCTATTTTTAAAAGGAACTAGTGGATAAAAAAACAAAATGCACTTAGTATGGTCAATACACATTCAACAAAAACCTGATTGTCCCAGTTAAGAGACAGTGATTCAATGTATCAAAAAGTATACCTTGATTGAGTATAATTGTTTATGTGACTTATGTTTTCTGGTCTTTTAGTCTGGCTGTTAACCTGTGTTTACGATAACGCGCTAAAGACATAAATCTGATGCTGACCAAAACAAAGCACTTGCTGATATTAATTTATGTTAGTCCACAAGTCAGAAGTGGAAGACGACCAGGCGTGGTGATACACACCTGTCATCCCAGCTCTCGGAAGGCTGAGGCAGGAGGGTTGCTGTGAGTTGGAGGTCAGCCTGGGCTACATTATGAATTTAAGGCTTGTCTGAACTACACAGCCTCAAATCCTCCCCCACCCCACTCAAAAAAAAAAAACAAAAAACAAAAAAACCTGGATGGCGGCCAACATAATAAAGGAGGTGTTCACTTTCTGACAGAACTTGGGTCAGGGTGCACAAGAATTACCCTAAAAGAATACAACACACCTCCCCTTTTTTACGACCACTTAAAAGTCGGATAATGTGCTGTGGTCATTATTCAAGCCCACCTGATAGGTGTCATTCTGCCCATTTTACAGGTGAGGAAACGAAAGCTCAGAGGCTAGATGACTTGTCCAAGGTCACACTACTGCTATAAAGCAGAAACAAAGATCGGGCAACCTGACTCCGTGGCTCCTCAGTGCATGTGCACTATCGACTTTCCGGACCCGACAATGCTCAATAGCGGTTGTACCCACGCGGAGATGCTTTAGCATTCCCTTGCTCGCCGGGTGGGCAAGACAGGAAATCAGCAATGAGGGAACTGAGGCCCGGAAGAGGAAGAGACTGCAACAAAGTCACATAGATTCTGCCCAGGTTGGGGGGCGGTCTCTTGAATCCTTCGGGATCACTGTGGGCACCAGAACCAGAATTCACTAGCTGAGACACGGCACTGCATAGTCGGCCGAGGTCAGGCCTACGAGCAGGTCCGCAGGCCCTGGAGTGCTAGTCGCGACTCCAAGACTGAAGTTAAGCAGGCAGGTGCGTCTACCCGCCGTTCTGCAAAGGGTCTTACCCGGTCGCCAGAACTTCACTGGTCCCACGGACGCAGCCATGCTGGGGTGAAAGGTCACGAGAACGGCTCCACCCCGCAGTCGCGCGCGAGTCCCGCTGGACCCAGGGGGCGTGGCCCGCGGAGAGTTTCTCTGGGCCCGGACCAAGCGGAGTAAAGGCCACGCCCCCTGCAGCCACCGCCTCTCTATATCACGTGACCGGCAAAGCGCTCCTGCCCCTCCCCGCTCCGGCCCGTGGAACCCTGCGGGTCTCTATTGGAGCAAATGGCGTGCGCCTCTGCCTCTCCTGAGCCTGTTGGATGGGTGGGTCGGGCTTCCACGCTGCTAGTGGGGAGAAGCGTGGGCTCAGCTGCCGGTACACCTTCCACAGTGCGGGCTCTCGCGGAGGACCTAGGACAGGAAGACCGTTGCATGCAATGTCCTCCGAGGCACTGCTTCCGGTTAAAAGATAGTGATTCAATGTATCAAAAAGTGTACCTTGATTGAGTATAATTGTTTATGTGATTTATGTTTTCTGGCCTTTTAGTCTGGCTGTACATTTGTGTTTATGGTAACGTGCTAAAGATGTAAATCTGACGCTGACAGAAAAAGAAAAACACTGATTGTGTTACATACTGACCCAGCCTTGTTACTTCTCTTTCAGACTCATTTTCAAATTGAAAAGTAACAATAACTATCTCCGCAAACATTCAGCGCCTACTGCGTGCCCAGGTACTGCCGTTTATCTTGGAGGTGGCATACAAGAAGCGGGGAGGTAGTGATGGTGTAAATTGTAAATGAATAAATGCTGGGTAACAGTAGTCTGTATTATCAACAAGGCAGTGAAATGATACGAATTGTTTAAGCAACAGTGAAAGTAATGCCAGGAAACCCAGGTGGGGTGGAAGGGCAAATGGGTTGGGGTAAGAGGCTGGAAATTAGATCACTTAGGCCAAGACATTCATACAGTATTTTTCTCTGGTTCAACTGATAAGGAATTAAATGCTTGTTAAAAATGCGACTGGGGATATGGCTCAGAGGCGCAGCACTTACCTAGCAAGAAGGAGGTTCTGAGTCTGATTCCTGGTACAAAAAAAAAAAACCCAAGTCATATGTGGTGATGCATGCCGGTCATCCCAGCACTTGGGAGGCTGAGGCAAGAGGATTCCAGTGAGCTTGAGGCCAGCCTGGGTTATATGGCTAGAATGTCTCATTTTTAAAATGCGTAGTCTAGTTTGCTTTTTTGAACCTCCAGGGACACAGCATTTTACCAGACTGGGAAAGCTGGACCTGGTGGCTCGCATCTGTACTCTCAGCGCTTGCTAAACTGAGGCAGGCTAGCCAGTTTGAGTCTAACCTAGACAACTTCATGATTTAGCAGTGATTCAGAGAGACAGTCTCTAAATAAAGTGCTGGAGATATAGCCTATTATGAAGGCCCAAAATTTAACCCCAGTGCTCCCAGAGAGGAGCAGGGGGAAGTGAGCAGCGAACAGCTTTAGAACTGATGGTGAAATTATGGCATGCATTCTATTTGTGTTTTGCTTTTTTTTAAAAAAAGATGATGTTAATGTATAAACTTTTTAAAACTAAAACCTCAATATTCACGTTTAATTGCAGTGTTGGCACTTTGTAATAAGTGGATTTGAGGTTGTAGTTTGGACACTTGTCTGTAAAAGATGTTCCAACACTGCTTTAGAATGCACATTTGTGGACCTGTGGAGAAAATTCAACATTCTTGGAGAGAAATGGTACAGTTGTGGCAAGAACAAGTATACTTTGCAGACAAGAAACCCTGATTTGGCCATTCCTGGGTACTAGGTGACATATAATCTTGTAAAATGTGGGGATTTTTTTCAAAAAAAATTTTAGTACATGTTTGCAGTAGACACTGATAATACCCCTTGTGGGAAATTGGCACATGTACATAACACATGTCGATTCTTGTTTTCAGTCTCTTCCCTCCCACTCTTCTTTCCCCCTCCATTCTTGGTTCCCTTCCCATTTGCAAAAGACCTATTTCCCTGTTTCCTATTATCTACTTTTATTTGTGTTCTTTTAAATTTTGAGTTTCTCATATAAGAGAAACAATGTAGTAGTAAACTTATACATCTGATTCATTTTACTTTATGGTCTCAAGAAGTATCCATTTTCCTACAGATGACTCAAGTTTATCCTTCTTTGTGGCAGGATAGTACTTCATTGTACATAAATATCACATTTTCTTTACCCACTCATCCATTGATGAACATACAGGCTACTTCCCAGATTTAGCTCATATGAATTGTACTACTATAAACATGGGTATGTATGTATCACTATAATATGTCTTTAACTCTTTTGGGAAGATATCTAGAAAGTGGAATAGCTGGGTTGAACTGCATTTCTAGTTTTAGTTTTTTGAGGGCTCTCCATGCTACATTTCTTGATTGTACTAGCTTACATTCTCACCAATAATGTAGAACAACCCTTTTTTCCCCTCAGTCTCCCCAGCATTTGTTATTAGTAAAATGAGTTTTTCAAAGGTATTAAATAAGTACCTAGCATGCAAAACCTGGCAAGCACTCAATATTAGCTCTTAGGACCTCAACTCAGGGCAAATCTGCTGGTGTGGGGTAGGGATGGGGGTTGTCCTGAATTTACCACGTACATTCATTTGCAAACATCTTCTTTCATTTATTTCCATAATAATGAAAGTAGAGTTCAATACATGTTAATCCCTCTGCCTAGAATTCTCTATCCATGCTTAACAATGTTCTTTTCCCTAGCTGGGCATGTTGGTACATACCTCTAATCCCAGCACCCTGGGAGGCTGAGACAAGAGAATCACAACTTCAGATCCAGCCTGGGCAACTTAGAAATTTAGTGGAACCTTGTCTCATAAAGAGGCAGGTAGTGGCTCATTGAAGAGACCGTGAACTCAATCCTCAGTATGGAGGGAGGGTAGAGAACTCATCATTTGATGTCCACCTGTTAAATGTAAGCATCTCCCCTGTAGACTCAACCTGCATGCTCACTTTTTGTGGTAATATTTAGTTGAACTATAATCTGACTCCAGTATCATACTGGGAACCTCTTGAGGAGAAGGATCATGATACACTCATTCATTGCCCCAAATTGTAATATACAACAATGAAAATGTACATTATTATTACTTTTAAGTAATGTGTATTTCAATACCATGTTGTTGTTGTTGTTTGTTTTGTTTTTCCTTTGCAATGCTAAGGATCAATCCCAGGGCATTCACCATACAACACAAGTGTTCTACCACTGTGCTATCGCCCAGCATAACACCATGAATTATATTTATGTGTTAGTTCTTCATGACATTTATCCTTGTTTTAGTCTTATTTCCACTAACACCCTAAGCATAAGAAACAAGATTTATACATGAAATTGGTGAAATTAACATCAGTTGGAACCCAGAGCTTTTTTACATTTTGACTCATGAGGTGACTCATGAAGTCACTAAATTGTCCAGTGTGGGTTTGAACTGGCAGTCTTCCTGCCTCAGCCTCCCAGTGTGCTGGGGATTACAGATGTACACCAGTCTCACTGTGTTGCCCAAGCTGGGCTCAAACTCCCAGGCTCAAGCATTCCTCCTGCCCTAGCCTACCAGAGTAGCTGAAATGATACGTGTGTCTCACCACCTTTACTTTTTATGTTTTTATGCTATTCATACTTAATGTGAAGAAATGTCCTGTTAACAAAGAGAGTGATCTGGCCATGCCCAAATTGTTGGATCACAGTTTTAAAGCTTGAGAAGATTCTATTCAACATCTAAACAACTTGTTTGCAGAAAAGAAAATTGAAGTCCATGGAGATTAAAAAGACTTGTTTGGAATCAATGAACTAATTTAGTACCAGCAGCAAAACTACAGCTTAGCCTTTCTAATTCCCAGGCTACTGTTTTTTCACCCACATAGACCATTTAAACCCATTAGTGCTAAGCTCTTCAAAATGAGAATTAGTTCATGTCTCAGAAAGTTCTCAAAGCCTATCCCGAGTGGTTTGTTTTGCTTATCCAGACAGCTGTTAAAAAAACACCTAAGTAATAACCTACATGTTGATGGTACAGTTTTATTGTCACAAACTAGAAATGGTCCTAGTAGACTCTTAGTCTTTCTAACCAACTATTTTCAGGAAGAATGACTTAAAGGAACTCCTCTAAAATTAAATCTTTTTTTTTTTCAGTACTAGGGATCAAACTCACAACCTTGCACTTGCCAGGCAGGCGCTTGTGCCACTGAGCTAAACCCCCAACCCTAAACCATATTTTGTAAAGTAACATCCAGAATTTATTTAGTTTGATTGCCAACAATTCCACAAAATTTTGATCATTTTGTTATTTAGAGGTACATTTTGCAACTTCCAAATGATAGATTTTCCAGAAAGATGATCTCCAAAATCATATTTCTTGGGTACATTAAGTTTTTCTGTGCCAATATTAACTAGTACTCTGCTTTGAAACATTTCTAGATCAAGTGTATTGGTTATATGTAAGGGGCATAGGATTAAGGGATTTTCATCTTTTCACCCATTAAGGCTTTTATGGATGAAAGTGATTAAAAACCCAACCCAAGCTCACTTCAGCAAAAATGATTTCTGTAAACTAGAAGATCTAAGGGTAGCCTGGCTTGAGACACAGCTGCATCATGACACATATGATATGGTCAGGACTTTAATCAAGCTGTCCCAATGCGTTCTGATTCAGATGCAGTGCGATTACAAGATGACCATGTCAACCTCCTCTTAAGCATCAAATCTCTTTCCAAAATTCCCTGCCAGAAGTGTGTAGCTGGCTCATGTATCCATCCCTGAATCGATCACTAGGGAATATGATGAATACCTTAGGCCTAGGTTCATGTTCCACCCTGTGACTGAGATGTGGTCAGCTTCACTTGAACCACACAGACAGAGTTGGGAACACAATGACTGCTCAGAGGGGAATGCAAGGGTGTATGTCCATTACAACCAGTCTTATGTCCATGAACTGCTAGCTTCCTAAGGAAGAAAGATTATAACCACCCTTGAGTAGGCTCCGTGAAGTCAGAGCAAGGTCCCCCAGACTGAAAAGAGGCCTTTTGTAGAATTGCTTTATGAATTTGTTCTAGACCAGGATTTTCCATGGTATAGAGAAAAATTCTCTGCAACTGTTATATGTAAAATGATCGCATTCACATGTGCATTAGCACAAGCAAAAGCCCTTATCTCCAAGGATCTGAAGAGTTGTGGGGATGAACCAGGAAGATACTCAGCAACCAGAGGAGCTTTTATCACTTTGGCCTGAAGAACATGCAAGTTAACAGAGCTGGGTGGATTAGGGAGGCCTCCTTAGGTCGGCAGTGTTTTCTGGATAGTCTCAAATCTGGGATGCTTCTGAGAATGAAAGGGAGTGTTAATGCAGATGGGACTTGGGGATAAGAGACAAACTGGACCTCTGCCAGGCAAATTGGGGCACCTAGCTAGATGCGTGGCCCCAGTAAACCCATTATAACAATGCTTCTCTGAATGCATTCAATGTAAGGCAGGTAGCCAATCTTCACAGACACTTCTCAAGTGTCAGACAACTGCCATCATGAATTTCAGTTTGAGCACAGCCCAAAATAACTACCATTGTTTTTGTTTTTTCTTTTTGTTTTACCATGATGTGATTATCAGAATGCATCACAGAACTTTTTTTTTTTTCAAATAGGGTTTCACTATGCAGTTCAGGCTGGGCTTGACCTACGTTGGTAGCCCAGGCTGGCCTTGAACTCACAGCCATCCTCTTGTGTCAGCTCTTTAATGCTGGGATTAGTGTGCACCACCACACCTGGGCACAGTGCTGTTTTAAGAAAAGCTTTGTGAGACATTTTTTTACATTCTTTTAATGCCAGGAATAGTCATTTATCCTGTACCTGAGTTTCCTTCAACCTTATGGGCATTGTGAGTAGCATATCTTACCAGGTTCCTTCTGTTTTGGCTACTGGAAGATTTTTTTTTTTTTTTTAATTTAAAAGAGAATAAAACAAAAGGGGGCAGTACAGAGCAGATCAGAAGAGGACAACATGGGCAATACAGTACTTTACATTAAGTCAACTGGACATCAACAGTATCTAACGCCATATCTCTTACTCTGCTATAGTTGAGCATAGTTTCAATTACAATAATATCAAACATAACACAATAGTATAAAGCCATGCATATAGTGAAAGAATTCCAGGGCTTTCTGAACCGAATAACAGAAAATGATCAATGGGTATTATAATA